>CANYCX011279714.1:0-11762 GCA_948193385.1 Breynia disticha f. nivosa
GCTTATTTCCGCAAGCTGTGTAAATATTTTTGAGTTCTAAAGATTTGTGTATTTTATCGAAACTGAATAAAATTTTTATCTCTCCTATTTTTATTCTCAAGTATTTTATTAAAATTAAAATTAATTCTTAAAACAAAAATGATGTTCAAGTTTGAATGCCATTTCTTGGAAAACAAGAAATTAAATTATGAAATGGTATTTAAATTTGGGCGTAACAGTACCTATTGACCAGTAGTATAATAATCGGAGTATCGAGTGTCGATCCATAGGGATGGATAAGTACTAATACTATCAATCTAACCTATTATCTAATCTAACAAAAATGGTTTTCAGATTAAAACTAATAATGAAAATAGCAGAAACAAATACTAAAATGAGCAATGTCACAAGAATCTGAATATGTGCGAAAGAAACAAAAAAATTCAAATGGGAATAAAGCAGATATCTAGACATCCACTCCTCATAAGATTTCATATACGTGCAACTTGATTATTCGAATATCATTGAATATTGGACAACAGAAATGTAAATTCTATGTTAATGTATCCCTCAATTAAATTAACAACTAAGATTAAGTTGATTAGTCAAAATCTCTTTTAAATTAAAACTCTTAATCCAGCATTATCGTCTAGTACATTTCTCTATTAGGTTTACACTAATACGGAATAGTTATGCAATTCTATCTCTAGAATCACAAACAACTCCTTTCATCTATGTAGGACCTAATTCACATGATGATTTCTCAATCAATCAATGTGAAGTCAATAATTTAACACAAAGGCAACCATTATCTATTAACATAGCTGAATCTCAATATATTTCATTAAAAATAAGTCAAACAATCAAGTCACAACACATAATTCATCAAAGGACTCGTCTAATCTAGTTATCCATATAAATTTAGCTCATACTAAGACTAAACCAAATACCAAAGCAAATAAACCACAATGTGACAATGAAACAATCCATAACAATGCTTACAAGGGTGACAAAGCTAAGATCTATGATAGAAATCTCCTTGTGAGGTGTTTTCCCAACTTGAATCTCCGTTTTTCTCGCACTGGCACTAGGGTTCTTCCTCTATTCCTCTAACGGCTGCTCTAACCTCCAAAACTCTTCTTTGATTTTTCAAAAAGAATATTTATATGAAACCCTACAAAGTGCACAATAAGTCGCCAACGGCTTGAGAACCGGGATGGGAAAATCGTTTCGCAGGTCGTTGACTAATGTCTAGTGAGAATTCTTCAAGTGAAATGGTTTGGATAAACCATTCCACAGACCGTTCTGATTCTCTTAAAAACCTTCAGTTTTGTTCTGTTGAAGAGAACAGTTTGGGGAAAGATTTGAGGTAAATTGTTTTGCAAACCATTTTGATTCCTCAAAATGTTTCTTGAACTTTTGGAACTTTGATGGAATGGAACAATTTGACAAACAGTTTGCAGAAGTCGTTTTGCAAACCGTTTGCCTTCCACTTTTGCCCGTTTCCTACTGTTTTGCTCTAGATTATGCCCTTTTTCGATTAAAGCTCCAAGAGTGACCTGAAGATATAAAAATCATAGAAATTCAGCAGAAACATTACCAAAGTAGCCAAAAAACTTGATAAATGTGATAAAAATGAGTATAAATTATATGTGCAAAATGACATTTATCAAACTTTCCCACACTTAAGCATTTGCTTGTCTTCAAGAAAATAATGAAAAACTATACTCAAAGGACAAACAATGAGCTTAATTCACCTACATCGCAAACTTCTACGCACTCTCAGAAATAGCCAAAGAACAAAAATAAAAAAACAACGCATAACCAACAATGACCAATAGACAAAAACTGAAAATTTGACAAACAAAATATACAAAATTGCACCCAAAGAAGATCTCGTTTGTGTGAACCAAATTCAAAAGAATCCCAAAAATTAATCTTGCAATTGTTACACAACAATATGACCAAAACTGTTGTGCAAAATTTAATGTAATCAACCTCAAAATGAACAAGAAATTTAGAATCGAAACTGGTCAATTTCACTTTTTTAGTTAACTGGCGTCATCGATGGCGTTTTACGCACCATTTCGATTTTTCACTTGCTCGATTGCTACAAACTCGGTTTTTTTCACAATATTTTCCGTCGATTTCTACTATTACGAACAATTCCTCTTTTCACACGAAGACCACCCACTTTTGGTGGTTGTCCTCAGTTACCCAAGAAATATCGTGACAAAGGTGGTTTGCATACTCGTATTTTCCTAAAAAGAGAGAGGAGTAGATTTTTTATTTTGAAAATTTTTGCTTTTTGTTTCTTCTCTTGTTACTTATCTAGTTTAGGTTCAATCGAGCAAGGGACACATTTTAAAACATTAAGCTCATTTCATTTAACCACAAATATTTAACAAGACAGTAAAAGCAATATTGAGTATAAACAGTTGCAAAATAAAATTCAGAATTCAACTGAAAATAGTTAAACGTGCTTAAAACAAGAAATGCAGATTAAGCTTAGGGCCTTCCCATTTTCATTGAAAGAAGCTGCACAAGATTGGTTGTACTACCTACCATCAGGAACTATTAATACATGGCACGAGATGAAGAAGCAATTTTTGGAAAAATTTTTCCCAGCTTCACGGACAGCTAGCATTAGAAAAGAAATTTGTGGAATAAAGCAACAAAGTGGAGAATCTTTACATGAATATTGGGAGCGTTTTAAAAAATTATGTGCGAGTTGTCCACATCACCAGATTAGCGAGTAGTTACTCATCCAATATTTTTATGAAGGTTTGCTACCCATGGAAAGGAATATGATAGATGCAGCAAGTGGTGGTGCATTGGTTGACAAGACACCGTAAGATGCTCGGATTTTGATAGCTAATATGACTTCTAATTCTCAGCAATTTGGAGTTTGAGCTGACTGTTCTCAAAGAAGAATAAATGAGGTAAATGTTTCTTCTATAGAAAAGAGGCTTGATGATCTTACATCACTGGTAAGACATATGGCTGTAGGAAAAAATGAAGTTGTTAAGACATGTGGAAGCCACAAAAGCTTACAAGAGAAAAATACAAGTCACTATATATAGGTTTTATACAAATTCTATTTTAGACCTAGTATAACTTTATTACCCAAATAGTATTTAACCAAATCTATACTATTCAAATAGAGTAATCAAACATATACTTCTAATGACTTCAAATCTCTTCAAGAAATCATTTCAACCCAACATATTTAAACTCAACTCCTTATAAAGTTCATAAATTTACAAGTTTGTTCACAATTTTTTTAGCTCAACTTAAAAAAAAATCTAAAAATAAGATTTATTGGTGTAACAAAGGAAAACGATCATATTTATTACTTCCTTTACTATTGTGTAATACCTTTTTCTTTTTTTATTTTAGGGTTATATTATACAATATTTTTTTAATTAGTGTAGCAGAATTATCCTTGCATGCTTAAATATTTACTTTAAAATAGCATTCATTTAGTTATTTGTGTTTTTAGGCAGGACAGTTAGTTGGATCAATTTGCTAGAAGCCGCTTCTTATTGGATTTTATTTGTTGAGTTGGTAAGACTATGTAGGCATTCAAAATGTTGTATTATGATATTTATTTCATTTAGTGTTGTAGATAAATTCCAGCTGCATAATGTGTGTTTATTATGTTTTTAAGTTTTGTTTTCAGTATTATTGTGATTACTATATTCAACCCCTTCATTTGTAGATTTTGTTAATTTCTGGAGATATTGTTTTATTTTGCTCACTAATTTGGTGTGATTTCCTCGCAGGGATGGAAGAAAAGTGAATGCCAACTGAATTAGGTATGAAGCAGATTGTTGTTTGAAATTCCAGTTCAGTATGTGCTCTGCTTCTACTCTTATAGGCTCCTCGGTTTATTATCTTCTTAACAATACAATGTCTGGAAAACTTGTAGGCTTTCTTGTTGCAATATGTTTTTGACTTTGTTATTTTTTTTTATTTTTGCCTTCTCTTTATGAATCAGCATTACCTTTCCTTAGTACAGTAAATGTGGAAGATCTAACTCAATATCCTTAAGTTCATTTGTGTAAAATATGCACAATCCAAGATTAATTATTTTTTAGTTGCAAAATATGTGAGTATGTATTTTGTGCTGTTTATCAATGCACCACATTGTTTCTTTATTGCACAGAGATTGAAGAACTATAGAGTTATAACTTTCACAGAACATCACTGCCTGATATTTGAGAGAACATAACTTCTAGTGGCAATGCAAATGAAAAAATAGCACCATTGATCAATCAGGTGAATACAGAAATTGTCATTTTATCTGTATGTTAATATGCGGTAACAATCAAGAAGAGAAAGTAGCAATGACTTATTTTGCTGAACTTATATGAAAATGACATAAATTTTCCTTGTATTATTCCTAAGAATTGGTGTTGCTTGTGTGAGTTCAAAAATATAATTTTTAATTTTTTTTAGGCTCATTGTTGAGCACTGGTGAGAAGGAGCTTGAAGAAGTGTCTGTTCCCTCTCAGAACCACCGCTTCCGCTCTAGGCCACCACATTGTTGCCCATTGAAGCTCATTTAAAATAAGGAAGACCGTCCAATTATCCACTTCTTGAGGTGCATACACAAGAACATGATCTGAACATTTTGAACATTTATATTCAATCTTCATTCAATTTTTGTGCTGCATATTAAAGGAAGGAGGCGCAAATGTAGATGGTGTGTCCGGGCAAGGCGGAGAATTGTCGGAAGCATCTGATGGTATTTCATCGAGTTTAGTAGAAGCTTAGTCTACTTTGAATCATAATCATGTTTCTAATTCTGATTCTGAGTCTGATATTTTGTATGAGTGATCTTACTGATGCCTTCCCTCGCAATGCTACCCAGATCCGTAATTGTTGCACAGGGAGATACAGACATAAGATTTGACCATGCATTCAATCAGTTTGAGCATTTGCGATGACGAGCTTCAATGGCTGGCGGAAATGTTGTGTTTTCTGTCAAATCCATTATTGTCTTTGTTCCTTTATTTCTTTTCCTCTATATTATTGTTCTTTTTGTGTTATTCGGAGTTGCGATTATGTTTGTTGTTAAGTGCATATGTGATGCTGTAAATAATACACTAAATTATAGTGGAGATTTTTGTTTGGAATGAAAAGGTCTCGTGGTTTTTATCCTTCATTTTGAAGGAGTTTCCACGTTAAAATTTCTTGTGTCTTTTTGTATTTTGTCAATTTATTTATGATTTCGAACAACCAGTGTTTGCTTTGTAGGCTTAGCAAATGATGCAAGATCAGTTACTTGAACCTTTTGGTGTTTCTGCTAGAAAAATCTCTTAAAAATTTTCATCCTCTAGTAGTCACTCTGAAATATTTTTATAAATTACAAAAAGAAAAATTATATGCTACTTTGATGATTTTTAAATTCTCCATAAGTGATAATTGATATCGAGAAAATCACAAAATTGTGAGATTACCAGCTTGTTGTTTCTCATTTTGATAACCAGGCAGACAAATAAGACATTGCTCTGGCATGACATTGTTGCTATGCGGGTTTTTTACCAAAAAATTATATATTAAAATAATATTTCCCATTTTAAGGTTAGTTAAAAAATAATTCTTATAAAAGGGTGAAAAAAAAGTATTTCCCAGTAATACGGAGATAATGCTATCCACAATTCAAACTCAAACTCCAAAGTTGTATTTTGTATTTCATATTTTGCTCTATCTGCACTTATCTTCTCTTGCCTATATATTGTTGTATCTGTACAACTATTGTGAATATCAATACACATTCACGTTACCATTATATGGTATCAGAGCGTGGACAGTCTTTTCACCAAGCTTAGTCCAACCCAGTCGCACAATCCATTCCTAACATCACCATTCCCATCAAACTTACCTCTACCAATTACCTTCTATGGAAAACCCAAATTATTCCTATCCTCTAAGCTCATGATCTCCATTCGCACATTGATGGTTCCTGTGCGTCTCCACCTGCCACAATTGACGTGTCTCTAAATCTAGCATTTTCTGATTGGCAACAGAAAGATCAATTGGTGCTCAACTGGATCATCTGCTCTGTTTCGGAAGATTTATTGCCACAAATTGTTGGCGTTGACACTGCTCGCATTGCCTGGACTAAACTTGAAGCAAGCTATACATCCGGTTCCAAAGCGTAGATTCGTCAACTTAAATCCAACCTATTTCATCTTAATAGAGGTAATGGCTCCATTTTGGTTTATATGCAACGTGCTAAAACAATTGCTGATCAACTTGCAGCATTACGAAGTCCTGTTTCTAGCGATGATCTTGTCTCCTTTATTACTAAAGGCTTTGGTGTTGCTTATCACCCTTTCATTTGAGCTCTTGAAGCTCGTCTTACTGAAATTACATTTGATGACTTGTACGATCCTCTACTCAGCGAAGAAGTGCATCTCGCACGTGATGATTCTACTCCCTCTCTCAACGCAAGTGCCAACTATAGCCAGTGCAAGTCCCCTTGTGCTGATGATTCTAGTCCTCTCTTGCTCCTCATACCTTCGGTCAGCACACTTCTCGTGGCGGTCGTTACACTCGTGGATGTGGAAGGGGTCGATTCTCTTCCACCAACCGATCCTCCACGTCTCAGACCCTCAACATGTCTATGTCATGTTACAACTGCAAGGGATTTGGGCATACTTCATGCCAGTGTCCTTCTGGTGAAGCATCATTGTCTCCATCCTCTAATATGGCCATGGCAACTTCAGCACAGTAGCCTTCTCAGACGTGGGTTATGGACTCGGGTGCTTCCCATCATATGACATCGAACCTTGATAAACTAGCAATCCATTCAGAGTATGATGACACTGAGGAAGTCACAATTGGAGATGGTAAACAACTTCCAATCACTCACATTGGTTCTTCTACTTTGTCATTAAATTATTCCAAAATTACTCTGGATGACATACTCTGTGTTCCGTCCAGCTGTGCTAATTTATTATTTGTTCACTCATTTACCAAGTCTAATAATGTTTCGTTCGAATTTTTTGCAAACTGTTTTTTGGTAAAGGATTTGGTCACAGGGAACGTAATCAGCCAAGGGGAGAATAAAGATGGCATCAACTACTTGTTTTTGAGTTCTGCATCGTCGGGTCGAATAAATGCCTTTGCTGCATCAGCTTTCTCTACATGGCATCAACGCTTGGGTGATGCCAATTATCGTACAGTCTGTTCTGTTCTTCGTAGCAATAAGATTTCGTTTTCCATGCCAAAAACACTGAATTTACGTCATGGTTGCAGTATTAGTAAAATTCATAAACTTCCCTTTCCAACATCTACTTTTCAGGCCTCTACACCTTTACAGCTTATTTGCAATGATCTTTGGGGACCTTTCCGCACCACTGCCATTCATGGCATTCGTTACAATGTGTTGTTTTATAATCATTTCACAAAGTTCTGTTGGGTATATTTCATAAAGTAAAATCAGAGTTACTAAATACGTTTATCAAATTTCATCATTATGCTGAACGATTTTTTAATCACAAAATTTGTACTTTTCAGTCAGATTGGGGCGGCGAATATCAAGCTTTAACCACCTACTTACAAACTCATGGCATTCATCAACGCAGCTCCTACCCTCACACCCCTGAACAAAATGGATGTGCTGAGCGCAAACACCGTCATCTAGCTGAAACTGCTCTCTCCATGCTTCACTCCGCCAATGTTCCCTAAGAATATTGGTGTTTTGCCGTCGACGCCACAAACCATATTATCAATCGCCTCCCTTCATCATTAATTGACAATCTGTCCCCTTATGAAAAACTTCATGGCACTGCACCTGACTATCATAATTTACGTGTTTTTGGCACACTTTGTTATCCTTGGTTGCGTCCCTACACTTCTAATAAACTACAACCGCATTCCACGCGCTGTGTCCTTTTGTGTTACAGTAAAATGCACAAAGGCTATAGGTGTCTTGATTTAATTACCAAGAATCTACATTTCCCGACATGTTCTTTTTAACGAGTCTATTTTCCCTTTTGCAGGTTTGATATCCTCCGTTTCTGCACTTACGTCCACACAACCCCACATCCAGCCTGCTGTTTTACCTGGCGCCCACTTACCCACTGCACAGTCACAAATGACCAGCTCCCCTCCCAGGCGACAACATTCAAATCCAGTCACTTTGTCTCCTAATCGCTCCAATTCTCCACCGACAGCACTCTCTCCACAGCAGCCTGTTCCACCAACAGCTCCTACTCATCATTAGTTGATTCCTGGCTCACCTCAGCACACTCCACGTGCCTCACTTCCTGGACCTCCAATTTCCACCGACCAGCAGCCTTTCCCCACTACTAATCCCGCACTCAATCTCTCTGTGGACCTCACATCTGCTGCTCCCTCATCCCAGCTGCAAACCAACACTCATACTATGGTTACTTGGTCCAAAATAGGAAATCTGACGCCTCGGCAATTTCTTTTTGCTTCCTCTACTGCTGTCGTTCCAACCAATTTTTCTCAAGCCAGCAAGCATGAGCACTGACGACAAGCTATGTCTGCGAAATATACGACTCTTATTAAAAATGGTACATGGATACTGGTCCCTCCTTCTACGGCTTCAAACATTGCTGGCAACAAGTGGGTATTTCGCGTTAAACAAAATCCGGATGGTTCCATTGCCAGCTATAAAGCACGCCTGGTGGAAAAAGGATATCACCAATGCCCGGGTATTGATTATACTGAGACTTATAGTCCAGTCCTAAAACCTGCTACTATACATATTGTCCTATCTCTTGCTTTATCTCGTGGCTAGAATATTGAACAATTAGATGTCTCCAATGCCTTTTTGCATGGATCTTTAGCAGACCTAGTTTATATGTCGCAGCCTCTTGGCTTTATTGATCCAACAAAGCCTGACCATGTCTGCTTACTTTGTAAGTCTCTGTATGGTCTCAAACAGGCGCCACGTGAATGGTTCTCCTGCCTCCGTTCTGCACATGTTGACTTCGGTTTCACTCCCTCTAGAACCGATCAATCTCTCTACATTTTTAACAAGAATGGTGTCCACAGTTTTTCATGGTATATGTGGATGATATCATTCTCACGGGTTCTTCCACTAATTTTATCTCTTCAGTCATATCCTTTTTGCAGACAAAGTTTGCCATCAAGACACTGGGAAATTTGCGGTACTTCCTTGGAATTGAAGCCACGCCACTCAATGATGGACTTCTTATAACCCAATCCAAATACATTCGGGATTTACTTAAAAAGGCCAATATGACTTCAGCTAAACCAGTTCACACTCCTACAAATCATAGCCACAAGCCTCCTCAATCGAGTGATCCTCCACCTCCGGATTTCACTGTCTATAGGCAGCTTGTTGGCTGGCTACAGTACCTCGGCATTACCAGACCTGACATTGCCTTTGCAGTCAACTGCGTTGCCCAATATATACATGACCCACAACCTCTCCATTGGAAAATGCTTAAGAGAATTTTCGGTATCTTGTCGCAACTCCAGATTGTGGACTTCGGATCACCAAAACAAGTGCTCATGATCTCAACATCTACTGTGATGCTGACCTTGGTGGTTCCCCTTTGGACAGAAAATCAACCAGCGATTTGCTATTTTTCTCGGTGCTAATCTCATCTCCTGAAGTTCACACAAGCAGCGGGCTGTCCCACGATCTTCCACCGAGGCCGAATACAGATCTCTTGCAACTGCGACTAGTGAAGCTCAATGGCTACAATCTTTACTTACTGAACTTGGTTTTCCCTTGCTCACTGCCCCAAAGTTATGGTGCGACAATGTTGGGGCCACGTACCTTACCATCAATCCAATTTTTCATACCAAATCACGGCATTTGGAGATAGAGTTTCACTTCGTCAGGGACCTGGTTTCTCAAAAGCCCTTGATGTTCGCTACATTTCAACAGACGACCAACTTGTAGACGTCCTCACTAATCAATTTCACGACCTTAGTTTCTGCAGTTTCGAAGTAAGTTGATGGTCACTTCCCTCCCATCTCCTTGAAGGGGAGTAATACGGAGATAATGCTATCCACAATTCAAACTCAAACTCAAAAGTTGTATTTTGTATTTCATATTTTCCTCTATCTGCACTTATCTTCTCTTGCCTATATATTGTTGTATCTGTGCAACTACTGTGAATATCAATACACATTCACGTTACCATTATACCCAGCTTGTGTGTTTTTAGGCAGAATATTTAGTTGAATCAATTTGCTAGAAGCCGCTTCTTATTGGATTTTATTTGTTGAGTTGGTAAGACTCTATAGGCATTCAAAAATGCTGTATTCTGATATTTATTTCACGTAGTGTTGTAGGTAAGTTCCAGTTGCATAATCCGTGTGTTTATTATGTTTCTAAGTTTTGCTTTTGGTATTATAGTGATCGCTATATTCAACCCCTTCATTTGTAGATTTTGTTAATTTCTAGAGATATTGTTTTATTTTGCTCACTGATTTGGTGTGATTTCCTCACAGAGATGGAAGAAAAATGAATATCTACTGAATTAGGTATGAAGCAGATTGTTGTTTGAAATTCCAGTTCAGTATGTGTTGGGATAACTACTCAAATTCTAGTTTGAGTAAAAGTGAGCATAAGTATCCCACATCTGTTAGGAGTGAAAGTGTAAAGGGGTTCTCCCCTTATAAATAGGTTTTAGGCCGTAGTAGTTGAGTATCACAAAACCCTAGTCTAGTTCATTAGAGAGGTGTAATTAAGCTTTGGTCTTTTGTGAGAGGGAGAGGGTTTTTTATAGTTTTGTCCGTTCAAAAACTGTAACCATTGTGAGAGGTTTTACAATTTTGTAAGTCCAAAAATTGTAACTTTTATTTAGTAGAGATAGTGGAGTAGGTTTATTGTTGAGAGACCGAACCACGTTAAAAATTCTTGTGTGTTCTTTATTCTTTCTTTCTCTATTATTATTACTGTGGGTGTTCTTGTCGGGTTTGGGTCCTAACAAGTGGTATCAGAGATGAAGGTTTTAGTTCAAGGGAGAAGAATAGAGAAAGAATAGAAGGATGTCGTTTTCGATAACATTGAGGTATAAGATTCCATTATTTGATGGAAAGGACAACTTCGCGCTATGGCAGAGCACGATTCAAGATTATTTGGTGCAGCAAGGTCTTGATATTGCTCTATTGGAGGAGAAGCCTAGCAGTTTGAAGGATGGAGATTGGGATACAATTCAGAAAAGAGCTGTCAGCACTATCAGGTTAGCACTTGCTCCCCAAATTAAAATTACTGTGTTGAAGGAGACATCTCCTAAAGTTTTGTGGGATAAATTGGAGAGCGCTTATGCGTGTAAGTCGTTGGCTAACTGATTGTGTATGAAGATGAATTTGTATCAAATGCATATGTATGAAGGAGGTAACATTCTTGACCACATTAATGAGTTTAATGGTTTACTTTGTCAACTGTTGAATATGGATGAGAAAATTAGGGATGAAGAACAGACTTTATTGTTGTTAGCATCATTACCGAGGTCTTTCAAAGTGTTGATGCAAACGATTTTAGTTGGGAAGCATACTATTCGTTTGAATGATGTGATAACTGTTTTAAAAGAGAATGACAGGTTGATGAGAGAAAGTGAGAGTAATCCTCAATTGTGTGTAGCAACAGATGTAACATCTTAAAAATACGTATAAATACAGTAAAAATACGTATAATACAATAAAAATACGTATAAATACGTAAAAATACATATAAATTTTTTGCGAATTATTTTAATAAATAATTTGGTGAAGTATGAAAAATAATTATAAATTATTTTTCGGAAAGATTTAAGTCG
>CANYCX011279724.1:0-23439 GCA_948193385.1 Breynia disticha f. nivosa
CATTAACCACCATTCTCTCATCATTTTAATCCCAAAGAAATTCACCTAAGCAAGATTTCTTAAAAATAAACCTAGCATCAACAAAATCAATCCCGTCACTTTTAAACATCCAACTTAAAACACCATTTTCATGAACTTAACTCAAGAATTAACACAAAAACTTGGTACCAATAGTTAGTACACATCTTAAGCTTTCTAACGAGCCCATTTTTACACAAATCAGAGCTATATTCATGAAGTTATGGCATTTTAAAGTTAGGTAAGAAAATGAAACGGGATTTCATAGTTATGAAAAAGAATACTTACCAAATTGAAAGCTCCCAATTGATTTTCAAGCTCCTAAAATCTCAGAATTTGGCTATGGAGAAGAATAATTAAGGTTGACGATGAATGTTTGGAAAGGAAGAAGATGAGTTTCTCGTATGGGAAGGAAGAAAAGGGAGGAAAGAGAAGTATGTGGGGAAGAATATGCATAAAATGAGGAGATACCATGGTTTGGTCGGCTAAGTGGAAGGAAATGGTGGACAAGAAATTAATCCAGTCGCCTTGAGTCTATTTTGCTTCGTAATTTATTTAACCTCAACTCAAAATAAATTTCTGATTTCGAAATTCTCGAAATTCATCATCTTAATAACATTGTCTTAATCTCCCCATTATTTATTTCTTAACAAATATTTATTTAAATAAACGCGAAAAATTTATTTAACCCCTCTAATCGTATTAATGTATTTTGTCATCGTTTCTTCTTTCACGATTGACCTAAACATTTCCGATTTTTAATTTATAAAAGTTTTACATTCTTCACCAAATTATTAATTAAAATAATTCACGAAAAATTTCCCGATATTTTATTCGTATATTATTTTAATATTTAATTAAAATATGACATTTTTACGAAATTTTGGGGTGTTACACTTTTGCCAGGAAAAATATGGCAACCAAGGCTTAGAAGAGCAAGTGTTTAGGAGAGAAAAGATGCTCTGCCATGCGAAAAGCCTTAGACGCTCAAAGCCTTGAGAAAGGCTGTTCAAACTATAGTTTGGCCTAAATTCATCAAAACTCATACTCCGAAAGTATTAGAAAAATGGGTGGAGGTTACAGTGAAGAAGAATCATTTGACCATAAAAAAGAGAGCAAAGGAAACACTTGACCCAAAGTTGGCCAATGAAAAAAGAAATTTAGAAGTAAAGTCGCATTTTCGACCTAAAAATATTTAAACAACAAGGTTTCCAACAAAACAAAAGGATATTTTATTATAAAGTGTTTTAAAGTTGGAGACATCACAATTTTTTGTGATAATGCAGGATCACTAACACTCCCCACGATTTTTAGAGGAACAAGACCAAAAATAAAGAGTCTAAGCTTTGGTGCCAAGAAAAGTGAGGGCAAGTGGCGACAAATGCCAAAGAAGTGCAAGCAACTTCATCTCTACGTTCGTTAGAGACGTCAATGGATGGGCCAGTGAAAATTTTGATCAAGTTTCCAACAAGTACATGGAGTTCAAGTTTTGTTAAAAGGATTAGTAAGACAAGATTTCCATTTAGCCACCTAATTTCATTATTTTGAAAGAAGAAAAGGAGTCAAAACTCACATTTTGTTTTTATAGTTTGCACTAAACTACAAAAATGTGGGGGCAACTGTTTACACTGAAAAATAATTCTGGTCCGCGGATCGAATTAATCGAACATGTCCAATTATCGGTATAGATTTTGACTTATTTCGGCAAATAAGACAGGAAAATTCTACAAGAATCAAGGTTCAGAAAAAGAAACAAATCAAATATAAGAAAAATATTTGGTTGATTATTCAAGAAAAGGTAATAAGTCAAATATTTGGAGAATATTTGACTGATTATCCAAAGATATGAAAATCAATCAAGGGAATATGTGATTTATTACCAAGTATGGATATGTTTATATATATGTTGAGAAGAGTCGAGCACAAGGACACACACATCTCAAACTAAAAACAACCCAAACAAACTTGTCGACCATGTAGAATTGCTAATGTCCCTGGCTTTTTCCTTGACAGTCTTCCCTTTTTATCTTCAACCAAAAACACAGTCGCCCCCGGCCTTTTTTTCCTTCTGATTTAGTTCATATTTTGTAGTTTACTTCTCCAACCTCTGATCTACATTATTAAACTCCAACCCCTGGAACAGGCCTTCTGCCACTGGTTGTGTTCTCCATCACTGACAATATTTTTGCTGTCCCAGGCTCCGTTTTAGCTCCCGACTTGCAATTTATATTTTTAGACCTCCATCTACATTTTTTGCAACTCATCCTTGGAAAAACCTTTTGGCACTTGGCCAAAATTTCCATCTTCGTTAGTTTTTGTCTCTTTTTATTCATGTTTCATTATTTTTGAGTTCCAACAGTTTTTTTCTTACTTTTTGCCACTGTTATGCTTCACCACAAGAGAGAACACTTTATTGCATTCTATCCCTTCTTTCTGTGAAAAGCCCTTTGCAACCAACCTAGATTTGTATTTTTGCGATTGATTCTATAAAATGTCATCATTGATCCTGAAAAACCATCTACAATCAACTGGCTTTGATCCTTTAGGTAATGGCACAAGTACCCCAAGTCTGATTCTTCATTAATAAGGTCATTTCCTCCTCTATTGATTCTTCCCAATTATTTTTATCTTTTCTTCTCACTGCCTCCTTATATGACTTTGGCTCATTTGAGTTAATTTCTTCTGCCACTGTTAAGCATAGAGCAAAGGATCAACATTATTAATACTAATAGAATCCACATACCTTGCAGGCCTATAGATCTTATGCCTCAGTCTTCTTGTTGTTATACTTTGTGAATCATTCTTGTTAATACCTGACTGTTCTACAACTGTCCCACTCTCAATATTCTCTTTTGGAGCCTTAATCTCATGCTCCAGCATTTTGTCTGCACTTTGATCTCCTACAAGTTCACTAGATTCCTCCTTTTGATATAGTATAGAAAATTCATCAAAGGTCACATCTCTGCCAATAATGAATTTGGGGGACCTATTCTTCTTAACACACCATATTTTATAGCCTTCACCCCCATTTCATATCCTTAAAATATGCACTTCATTACCCTTAACTCTATTTTGTCATCTCTAACATGAGCATACGAAAGACAACCAAATATTTTCAAGCCAAAATAATCAGAAAGATTACCGGACCATACCTCTTAGGAGTCTTTAAATCGATTGCAGTTGATAACGATTGATTAACCAAATAAGTTGCAGTGTTAACGGCCTAAGCTTAAAACTGTTTTTCCAACCAAACATCTATCCTCACACACCTAGGCATGCTGAACAAGTGTTTGGTTCATTCGTTTTGCTACGTCATTCTATTGTGGTGTATGTTGCACAGTGTGGTCCCTCACTATGCATTCTTTCTTGCAGAACTCATCGAATTCTTTTCTGCACTCAAGTATTATGACTGAACTAGTCGACCAGCCTCTTCTTCAATTGACTGGTGACCACTTGAAAATCTTTCCAGACTTTTCTAATTATGACCTCAATTGATTGGTCACTTTGTCAGTTGACTGGTCTGCCCTGGAGCACACATTAATTGACTGAAAAGTACATAAGTCGACTTACCTGCTCTAGATTTCAAAATTGAAATCTCCCAAAAAATGGTCCTTGATCCTTCACGTCATCTTAAAGATTTTCTGATCTATTTTTGTGAAAGAGGTCAGAACTAGTCGACTAGTTTGGCTTGTGGTCCCCTAAACTAGTTGTTACTATTTTCCACTTGTATTTCCCAAATCACTAGTCGACTGACACGCTTACTAGTCGACTGGTTACCTACATCTTTCACTTACTTTGCTGACATTCATTGCATTCAAGTAAATCCTTGTCATTTTTATTGAACTTTTGTGCAACATCTTTTGTAATTTTCTAACCTGTAATTTATGTTATTAAAGTCATAAATTTTTTAACATTTTTAAAATTAGAGGGAATTTTTATTGTTCACCACCATTAATCCAACAATCTCTCCTTTTTTATAATGATAAAACTTTGATAAATTTTGATAAATATGGGCTTAAAAAATGACAATCAAGGCTTTCATGTCTTGTCAAGTGGTTAGTAACCATACAAGACCAAAGATTTAAAAGATTTAAGCATAAGCATAATATTATTCTCCCCCTCAATTTAACATATCTTTATCCAATAACAACAACACATTTCAATCAACATTCTATTCAATCAAGATTTTAACCAACATTCTATTCATTCAAGATTCATTCAACATTCAACTAATCAATCAAATTCATCTTTTCTCCTTTTTTGTCGTAATCAAACATAATCCATATTCGCACAATAAACCATATCACATTAGGACATTGGAATTCCTACAATAATAGTTCATAAATGAAGTCCTAAAACACACATAAACATATCACAAACCAAACACATATAACAAACATTGGCATAAAGTTCTACAATTTAACGATCTAGCACCATGCTAGAAATAAACATACACATAACATAAAAATTAGCTAGGGATGACATAGATAGATCATAAATGATGATGATGCAAATGAGGATGTGGGTCGAGTAGGTATTTTGTTGTCACTACTATCGAGCAACATCATTGGTCCTACAAGAATTTTTGTCCTAAATCTTGTCCACAATTGATGACAACTTCTCAATTAACTTGCCCATTACGCTCTTTTTTGCCCTCATTTTTGTCCTTATAGTGCCTATTTCTTGACGCACCTCACTAAGCTCCCTTCAAAGGTTAGCCTTCTTATGATAGCCAACATTGCTCCTCCTAGCCAAACCCCCCTAGGAGTGACATCCAAAATGGTTGCTCCTTCCTCGACAAGAGACAAATGAAGGTGATTAACATGTGGCCTATACATCCATCCCCTCTCAATGGTCTTAACCAACTTCATTGTCTTGAGGTTCATAGTGGTCATCTGCCAATTGTGAGGAAAGGGAGTGAAAGCCTCGCCCTCAAGGTCAATCCTACGCTCCTTGAGGATCTTAGTTATGTGAGCTCCACGTGGCATCCCTTTTGGCTTAGAGGACTTATGGAAAAGTTCCATATGAAGGAGTTGGTGCTTCCTCTTCATCATTCAAAGCATCAAATGAGGAAATTTAACGTCTCTCCCTTCCTCCAAATGCCATATGATCTTAACATCCAAATTAGTTATGAACCCCCAAAACTCTTTTTCATTTTTAATTAAATAAGTAAATTGACAAGCATATATTTTTTTTTATTTTAGGAAAGACCAAATAAATTTAGCATAAGGAACAAATATGAAAACCCTAAAATGAATATGCATTCAACACTAAATCATTTAGGTTTCAAAACATAAGGTAATGTGGAAAATATGGCAATAAGTTTACAAAATGTGGAATGTAAACTAAACTATGAAAACTATGCATAGTTTTATAAAACATCATTCAAAATATCTAGATTCGTCGACCTACTCGTCGAACACCGCACTCTAAAGGCTGCCAAAAATCTACTGCTATCTAATACCTGCTAATGCTCCGTATACAACACACACTACAAAAATCTGCACATTTAGAGTCCAACTTTTTGGACTCTAAATGCATGATTTTGGATGTTAAATGCATTTAGCGTCCAAAAATTGGACGTTAAATTTGGACGCTAAAACGCTTGACTCTAAATTTTTTTAGAGTCCACGTAGACTCTAAATTTTGACCCAAAATAAAAAAAATAACATTATGAATTAGTTATTAAATAAAAATATAAAATAAATATTAAATCAAATATTAAAATAAAATATATTATATCAAATCTGAAATCGTATAATGTACATACAATACCCTTACCTAGTTATGTAGTGTGTATGTACTCGTTCGGTTTAGAAAATTAGTTGCATTACGGATAGAATTCCTTGTTCGTTTGCTTAAATTCAAGTCATGTTCTTAATGTTCATAAAATTTCCAGGAAACACGGGGCATGCTGGTCAACATGACCACCGTGCTCCATCTTGGTTAACAACAGTAGTTTGGCACGAGCCCATGTGGGAGGCACAAGGGGTCATGCCAACCTTTTGGAACTTACAGTAGCTCAGCACAATCCCATGCTTGCAGGCACGTAGAGTGTGCTGGGTATCTGAAATGTCTAGTAGCCCAACACGACGTCGTGTCAGTTGGCACTACATGGTCATACTGACTCTCTAGAACTACACAATTCAGCACCTTAACTCCTTCTATTCATAATGCCCTTTCCCAACTCATATGCATAGCAAAGCAATTCCAATAACATCTAAAACTCTATACTTACGTTATCAAAACATGTTCCAATACACACCCCAACCAATCACAACAAGTAATGATCACCCACAAACTCATGTTCATAAAACATTATTGCTACTTAATACATCATGTATGCCAATGCAATACACACAAAAATGCATGCCCTGGGATCTTCCTTTTTCCTTTTACAATTGAAAATCTTTCGCACTCATTTTTATACAATTATGAGCTCTCGCACTTAATTTCTTTATGGCCACAAGCTTTTGCTGTCATTTTTGCAATCCAAGATTTCTAGCTCTATTTTTCTTTTTTTTTACGACCTTGAGCTTTCGCTCTATTTTTTGGGCCAATGCCCATTCCCTTCATTACGGCCATGCACACACAAATGATCATGCCAATGCGATGCAACAAATCTTCATTTTCATGTCCATAACTCATAGCAACTTGACACGGTAACATACCACAATTTATCCTCAAATTCACATTTTAAGCATTTCATCAAATCAATTCATACCAATCGTAATATCATTAATCTACAACAACACCAAACCATGTCTTTCATTCAAACAACAAAAAGCTCATATTATGCCAATCATACGACATAAAATTCCACAACCAATTAACACAATGTTATGCACTCTTTCAAACTCAAATACACCACCAATTCCACCATCACATTTAAATTCTCCTTTCCTTAAACACATTTAACATGCATTTAACCATATATATTACCACAAAAATACAAAACATACCAAGGTAAGTGTGGTTCAGTGCATGTGCTCGGCACTCAACCTCAGCTCGGGTTTTGATTTTTATCTCCTACACAAATTTCATTTCCAATTTAGTTAAACCGATTTCTATCTATTATTACCCAATTAACTCACATAATAAAAATCCCCTAAATCTTCCTAAATTTCCCTAATGCTCACAAAACCTACACAAAAACCCTCTTCCAATTCACTCTTCCTACTTTTCCCCAAAATCCTCAATTCTTACCACATTTACTAACCATTCAAATTCTCTCAAGTTCCCTCAACCTAATTTGTCACTATTCTAGATATTATTCACAATTTGCACAATATCTCAATCTCAGAATCATAACATTCAAGAACCCTAATCACAAATTTAACGCAACACAAAGAGTCTAAATCATTACCTTAGCTATTTAGCTCCCAATTCGTAAAAATCCCTCTTCCTGTTGCTAGAAATTGTGTTGCTTCTGAAACCTAGGGTTTCGATCATGGGTGGTGGGATTTGACAGCCTTTGAGACTCAAGAATGAGTCTCTCGTCTATTTTCACATGTTTTAGGTGATTCTCGCTGCACACCCCTCAACACGCCCGCGTCGAGCACCGTGTGTAGCATTTCCTCACACGCTACAGCCATGACTTGTACTCTGCATCGTGCTGCATAGTTTAATTATAGTAGCATTGGTATGGCCCATGCTCAGCCCGTGTTGGCCTATTTATACTTCATTTTCTCTCGTTCTTTCCCAACTCGATCCCTACTATATTTAATTATATTCATCCTAGTTTTTTCTATTTTTTCTAGGGCATTACATTAGTAATATGGTTGTTGTTTTCCTTCATCAGAAATATGTTATGATTGATAGCGTAATGAAGCTCCTATAAGTAATTGGCATATACATAGCCTCCAATTGCTCATCACTTGACACCACCATCAATTGCCTAAGTCTTCCAAAACCATCCTCCAAATTGAATGTCCATTCTTGCTTCATTTCTTCCTCTTCATTCAACTCATCTGAGTTTATATTCCTTTCCAAACTACGATCATCATTTGAGCATGTGGGTCTAATACCTCCTCCCGTCATCCCAAACTAATAGCATAAATTATCCTCCATAATGGTTATCCCTTTGTTCTTTACCTGAGTAGAAATCACAATTTCCTTATTTTGATCACCACTAATGGCAATATGCATGTTTGCATAAAATTCTCTAACCAAATTATCATATATATCATCCTCATATCCAAGCACATTATATATTCTTTTCTTCTTAAAATCCTCAAACAACTCAATATAAGGAGACTTCACTATATTAGGCCAATGGGATTTTATGGAGGGTATGAGAATTTCATTTTGGAGTACCTTTGTGTAGAGCTCTTGTATGGTGGTGGTGAATTGAGGAAGAACACACTCTTGCTCACGAGCTCTGCCTCCTTGGGATGATGAACCATGCATCCTAGTGGATTTTGATCATTATTTTTTACTTGGGTTTTTGTTGGGAGGTTATTTTTTTGGCTTCCTATGAGCTTTGGCTTTAGTTCTTATCATCTTAAGAGAGTTTTGGAAAGTTAGGGTTTAAACTAGAATGTGAATATTTGATGAAGTGTATGGGTGCTTTAAAGAGGAGATTGATAAAATTGATAAGTAGAGGGTATGGGTTTAGTGATTTTGTAAGTGATTTTGGTGATGGTTAATGGTTTTAGGTCGATTGGTAGGTGTATATGTCGAGTGGAGAGTGTTTGTAAAATGAAGAAAGTATGAGAAAGTGAGGTTTTAGTTGTTTTTAAGAGATGTGAGTTGCCAGTTGACTTGTGTATTTGCTAGTTGACTAGTGGTCGAATGGTTTATATTCTACCTGGGTCAATCAGTCAATTGGGACTTGTATTAGTCAATTGGTGGTCAGTTTTTTGGTAGAACCAATCAAGCCCACTATTCGACTGGTCCATGGACTAGTCGATTGGTGTTTCTTCTTTTCCATACCTGTAGCACCTTCAGATCCTTGACTTGACTAGTTTCGATCCTAGTAGACTGATTACTTGAAAATTTTCCTTAATTCGACTGGAGATTGGGCTACTTGACAGGTGTCATCCCTAAAATTATTTTGAACTTCAAATAACTCATTTTACTCGAATATACTACATACTAGTGGATTATAATATCCTTTAGTGGCATTTTTTCTTTCCTTAACCATTTTCTTACTTATCAAACCTAATTGCTCAAGTGCGGCGAGCACCATTTTGGCCACTTTGCTATCTCTAATGCTTATGAGTGCATATGATAAGACAAAATATCATATAAATCAATCTAGAAAACACATCATGATGAACTCAAATCTCACATGTCAATTCTCATTTTTATGTCATTAAAGGTGTCCTCTTTTAAAGATTTAGTAAGAATATATTCCAATTGATCATTAGTACGTACAAATTTCAAGCACATATCTCCTTTAAGGTAGTGATCACTATCTAATCTTTATATGCTTGGTGCTACTATGCAAAATTGAATTTTTACTTAGACTTATGGCACTTGTATTATCACAATATATAGGTACATTCTTAACATGAATGCCATAATTCAAAAGTTGATGTTTAAACCAAAGTACTTATGTACATACGCCCTCTGCAACTACATATTATGATGTAGTTGTAGAGATTGCTACACTAACATGTTTCTTGCTTCCCAATGAATTCAAAGATGCTCTTATAAAATGACATGTACCACTAATGCTCTTTCTATCAATCCCACAATCTTCTGATCTGTATCAATATATGTATACAAGTCAAATGCATCACAATATGGATACTAAAGTCCATGATCAATAGTTTTAATAAGGTATCTAAAGATTCATTTTCAAACAACTAAGTGAGGCAATTTTGGACATGATTGGAATCTAGCACATAAACATGTAGCAAGTATAATATCCGATCTACAAGCGATTAATTACAAAATCATGCCAATCATACCTCAATATACCTTTTGATCCACGCTTTCTTTATCCTCATGCTTTTTAATTTTGAGATTTGATGCCATGGGAGTTTTGGCAAATTTGCATCCTTCCTTCTTAAACTTCTTTAGAAGCTCTTTAGTGTACTTGCTTTGATGAATGAAGATGCCTTTATCAAATTGTTTGATTTGTAGTACAAGAAAGAACTTTATCTCCCCCATCATGTTCATCTCAAATTCACCTTGCATAAGCTCATTAAACTTATTGCACAAAGATTTTTTAGTAGATTAAACACTATATCATCAACATAAACTTGTCACATTAACATGTCATTTCCTAATTTTCTAATAAACAAGGTATTATCTACCTTACCTCTAACATAATGATTATGGTAAGGAAACTACTTAACCTTTCATACCATGCCCTTGGAGCTTGCTTGAGTCTATATAAGACCTTGTTGAGCTTGTAGACATAATCCAAATAATTCAAGTCTTCAAAATTGTGTGGTTGCTTGACATAGACTTCTTTATGAATGTACCCATTCGAGAATGCACTCTTCACATCCATTTGATGAAGCTTGATTCTTCTATGTGAGGCAAATGCACAAAGTAGACGAATGACCTCCAATCTAGCAACTAAGCAAACGTTTCTTCATAGTCAAGTCCTTCCTCTTGGTAGAAACTGTAACATCCTCATCCTTAAGTATTTAGATTAAGAAATAAGTAATAGGATTAAATAGATTGATAAGTTAGAGAATAAATGAATGAATATTTGAGGTTTAATGTGAGATGATTAAGGGTTAATATTATGTTTAAATGTAAGGTTTAAAGGAGGAAGGGCATGCCATAGGGGGTGTTGATCGCATGGGGTGTGCCATGACGGCATGGGCATGCCGTTAGCACAGGTCATTCCAAAAGTAAGGATTAGGGCGTGCCATGATGGCATGGGCGTGCCAATACACACAGGCCGTGCCAATTCTTGGTTAGGTTGTGCCATTGAATATATTCATGTTGGTTCACCATGGAAATTGAAGCATGAGTAAGATGCAAGACACATGTCATGGTATTTTGGCATGGACTGTGTGTGTGCTTCAATTTTTCTATAAATAAGGCCAATCGTTCAAAATTAAATAGAAAGAAACGGAGAAGAAAAATAGAAAGGAAAAAGATAGAGATAGGAAAGCCAAGAGACATGGGAGAAGAGAGAGTAAGATAGAGAGATTTAGCCAGAGCCAAAAGAAAACAAAATAGTCGTCAGGAGACATAACTATAGGGAGATCGAATCAGGCTCGATACATAGAGGATTTTATATAGATTAAATTGTGAGTAATCCAGACTCACTGTTAAGTTAATTTTTATGAATGATTAGACTTGCTAGCATGTGGATATTGTTCGTAGATGATTTATATGCTTGATTTATAGGTTTGATTTATATGTTTGATTGTTATGTATGTTTTATATGTTTGATTGGTATATTTGATAGATGAAACCCTAGGATGAAATCCTAAGAAAGTACAGTTATACAGATGAAAACATAAGCAAATGAAACTATACAGATTATTCACAGATGATCGTATTTCATAAATACCATAAATCGATGATAAATGATAAAAAACACGTGAATGAATACAGGCATATGATTTCATAGTCATATGATGAATCACACTGTTACATGATCATCTGATCATAATCACGTGAATGAACACATGCAATTGATATAAGAACATATGTAATGATCACATAACACATGCATATGAAACATAGTCATATGAAAGCACATGCATACACAGACACATGATAGTGGTGGTGATATAGTTAGAGGCGGTGATTGGTGGTGGTGGTGATATTGGTGGTGATCAGAGACGGAAGTAAAACTGAGACGAAAGATTAATAGAGACAGAAGCATAACACATGATAGCACAACACAATATTTGTTCACATGTTCATATGTTCATTAGTATAGCACAGTACAGTTCATATGTTCACATGTTCACATGGTAAATGATAATAAGTATAAAGAACACAGAATATGGAAAAGTATACAGATGATAAGATATATGTGTCTTCACGTATATAAACAGAATTATAGAATTAAAGGAACAAATAAATATTAAAGATCATTAATATTATAGATGATTACTCACTGAGACCGTAACTTATGCAACTGCGATTTATGTTTCAGGAATAGGCACAAAAGATAGTCCAGCAAGTGGGTCAGTTGCAGCTCCTCAGTACTTCCTCTCTCTATAGTCAGACATTTTCCGCATTAATAACGTTAAATCATATGATTATATGTTAATTAGTATAAGATGTTTGATTTTGATATCAGAGCAATATATGAAAAATTTAATTATATGATTAAATACGTAATGAAAGTGGGGACGTTTTAGAAACCTTATGCCGCCAATCTAGACTTGTTCTTCACTGGTTCTCCATATTCATCGCATTTGATCTTATTAACCCACTTCACTCTAACTATTTTTTTATCCTTTGGGGGTGGTACTAGCTCCCACACTTTATTCTATTTAATTGATTAAACTCTTCTTGCATTCCCATGACCCAATATTCATATCTTAAGTCCTATTTGATGTTTTTAGGCTATATCAAGAATACAAATGCTGAGTTGCTCATACGTACATTTAGCTCCCTTCTTGGTTTTACTCTATCACCAACATTGCCAATAAATTTCTCCAAAGTATGATCCTTTACTTTAGTCCTTGTGGTTGAACTTGATGGTTGCCCAACTTCTCTATCTTTAAACTTTTTATCCTTTAACTTTACTTATCTCACCATTTTTTGGATTTCTTGGACTTCATTGTCTCTTTCTTCATTACCTACATCATCAAAAGCACTAACCTTTCCCGAAGGTGAAACTAGATCATCAAATCTAACATGAATGTTTTCTTCAACCACTCTAGTTCTATGATTGTAAACTCTATATGCTTTAATAGTAAGAGAGTATCTTAAAACTATTCCTACATTTGATTTCTCATCAAACTTTCCAAGATTATCTTTTCTATTGTTATGAATACAAACTTTGCACCCAAAGGGGCAAAAATAAGATATGTTAGGCTTTTTACCTTTTCATAGTTCATAAAGAGTTTAAAGTTTTTCTCTCCTTAAATAAACTCTATTGATCACATAGCAAGTCGTGTTCATTGCTTCTGCCCAAAATAATTTTAGTAGTTGATACTCATTGAGCATTGTTTCACTCATTTCCTCCAATGTTTTATTCTTTCTCTCAACTGCTCCATTAATTTGTGGTGTTCTTGTGGAAGAGAAGTTGTGCCCAACTCCATATTTATCACGTAACTTCTTGAATGGTTCACAATCAAACTCACCATAATGGTTCGATCTTATGGCGATTATAGCCAAGCTCTTCTCATTTTGGACCAACCTACAGTTAGAAAACTTACAGAAAGCATCATTTTTACGCACAATAAATCTCACCTGAGTGAATCTAGAGAAATCATCAATAATAACTAATGTATGGTATTTTTCACTCAAACTAGCATGCCTAGAAGGTCTAATTAGATCCATATGAATCAACCCAAGAAATCTATTAGTGTTTATTTCCATTTTTTTCCTTTAAGGGACTGCTAACATACTTCCCTTTTATGCATGGTTCATAAATATAGTCTCTAGAATACTTTAGCCTAGACAATCCTCTAACAATGTCATTTTTTGCAAGTTTAGAGATTAAAGGCAAAGGTGCATGTCCAAGTAATCTATGCCAAAGAAATTCATTATCATCAAGTGTCATCAAACATTTCTCACTGAATGAAGCATCATCATGTGGATTTACAATATATGTATTCTTATGTCTCAAAGTAAGAAATGCAACTTTTCATTCTTACACAGTATACAATGAGTGGATTTAAATTTTACATCATAATCTAAATCACATAATTGAGAGACACTTAAGAGATTATGTTTTAAGCCATCCACTAGAAGCACAGTACAATGGTTAGTAAAGGTTTCTTACCCACTTTACCAATACCAATGATTCTACCTTTATTGTTGTCTCTAAAAGTTACATAACCATGTTCTTTTGGCTTGATGTCAACAAATAAGCTCTTATTATCTCTACTCATGTGTCTTAAACATCTACTATTTGCATACCAAGCACTAGGTTGAGCTTTTAATCTTCTTTGTGCCTACAAAAGAAATCATTTTCCTCTTTATTGGTACCTAAGCCATCTTGTGTCCTTTTGTGCTATCAAGATGAACCATATTATGTAACATGATTCCTTTTAAAACCCAAACTCTCTTCACTTTAATGCACTTTCTTAGGTTAGTACAAGCATAAGCATTGTGTCCAACTCTCAAACATCTATCACAAGTAGGCAAATCACTTTTATTAGGTTCAACTTCACTTGCCTTCACAAATTTAATCATCAAGCATAAGTTCTTATTATATGTATCACATCCAAGACCATTCTTAGGTATAGAATATCTTTGCAAGGAAAGTAGCTCTTCAAATTTTTCTTTTCCACTAGTGAATTTGCTAACAACATATTAGAACTCATTTTTAAGTCAGTTAACTTCACTAGCTAGTTTTTTTCTCTATAAGCAATTCACATGCAATAAGTTCATAGAAATTTCATTCTTTACTTTCGTGATCACTTTTAGTTTCTCACTCAAAGCATCAATATCAAGTATATTTTCTTGCTTAAGTTTCCTATTCATCCTAAGCACACTCTTAAAGTCATATTTTAATTTCAATTAAGCATCATACAAGTAAATCATCATCACTCAAGTCATTAAGAAAGATAGAAGATACCTCATCCTTATCATCACTAGAGTGATAGCTTTTAGCCATAAGAGCTAAGTTGGTTTCTTCATGTCCTAGCTCTTCCTTCTCATCATCACTCCAACTAGAAATGAAGGATTTCTTCTTCTTTTCCTTGTCAAATCTTTCATTGAATTGTTGTCTTGAGTATCCTACAAATTTGCACTCCTTTGTATAATGCCCTTTTTTGCCACATTTAAAGCAACTATCTTCATTGATAGTATTTATCTTGTCTTCTCCTCTATTTCTTTTCTTTTTATTGTTGAAATTTCTTCTTCTATCTCCTCCTCATAGCACTTTTCTTCTTAATTTTATCAAGTTCTTCAATTTCCTCAAATTTCTTACACATAGAGTCATCTCTTGATCACACTTTTCTTCCTTATGTAAATCACCAACACCTCTTCATATTGAGGTAGGATTGCCTTCATTGTTATGTTATTTTCCTTAGGCTTTGCTTTTCCACCTCTAATCTTTAAGATAATCTCATAGTTGATCAATGATCTAACCAAGGCATTGAAACCAAAGGTATTGAGATCCTTTGATTCCATGATTGCAGTGACTTAAGAATCTCATTCTCTTAGGAGTGATCTAGGGATCTTCTTCACTTAATCACTATCACTCATGGTCATTCCTATGCTACTCAACCCATTTATAATATCTCCAAATCATTCAAGCACGTTTGTTGATTGATTCACCTTCCTACATGGTGAGCATTTCATACTCATAGAGCAACATGTTAATCTTCGTTTCTCTCACTTGATTGTTTCCTTCATAAGTGACTCTTAGTCTATCCCACATATCATTTGCACTTGTTCGAGAGCTCATACGATTCTTCACTTCAATGGATAGTGCATAAAGAATGAGCTTCCTGGCCTTTGTATTGACATAGACTTTGTCCTAATCTTCATCATTATAGTCAAGTTCATTCTTTAACTCACCATTGTCATTCTTTGAGGGATAGGGACCAGGGATGATGACCTTTTAATACTTGATGCCTTCACACATAATGTGTATCTTCATGTGATTTTTTCATAATGACCTTTTAATACTTTATCATCTTAAAATTTTCTGATCTGTTTTCACGATAAAGGTCAAAACTAGTCGACTGGTCTTCACTCCAGTCGACTTGTAATTCCTTAAAAAATATAACTTAAAATTTAGCAGAAATGTGAAAACAGTGGCTCAGAACGGTCTAGGGAATGGTCTAGGTTAACCATTCCCTAAACTATTTCAACTATAGGCAGAGTTCAATCTCGTGCTAAGTAAAGGTAGAATGGTTACACAAACGGTTTGGGTAAACCGTTCGGCAAGCCATTTTGATTTGGCGGGATTTTAAAATCTGACTTGTATTAAAGAAGAAAGAGAGTGAGAAGTATCATTTTCTTAACCCTAGCCAAAAATTTCTCCTTCTCACCGCAAGAACACCTTTCTAGACCTTTCCTAAATATAAATCTTTGTCCCTCATCCTTAAATCTTTATAAATCCCACGAAGGAACAACGATCTAGACGAATCCTAGGGTTTTGAGGCGTCTTAGAGCAAGGTAAACCTCTAACCCTAGATAAAATTTAAGAGTATTAGAGTGTGATTTATGTGGGTTATGTGGGTTTTTATGGAGTATCCTAAAGGATTAAATATTTAGCTTGTTATTGTGATTTTGTTAGGAGATTTGTGATTTTTTAGTTTAGGTAATTTGGGGATTTTTAGGTATAAGAGTAAGAATGTGAAACCGAGGGTAGATATATGTTTAATGAGAGAAATGTGACTCGATTTGTGCAGGAGGCAGTGTTTGAAACCTGGAGCGGAGTTGAGTAACGAGCCGACTTCGCGGATTTTGAGGAAAGTGCACCGAAACACACTTAACTTGGTATGTCTTGCATTTGTATGGTTAACTATATTTGATTGGATGTAATATGTTGAAATGTTGGGTAAAGTGTTGTAAAAATGGACTTGATGTGTGGGTGTGATTTGTTTTGATGGCTTGATTGTGATGTGTGATATGATGATTGTGTCGTGCTGTGAGATGGTATGGAAGGAATTTAAATGCAAATTGTGCCATTTGTATGATGTGGGTGTTAATGACATATTGATGTTATTGAGGTTATGAATAAGGAGAATGTGTTGACTATTGTCAAAATCAATAAACGGTTAAACTAAGGTTAATGTGAAATATGTAAAGAATGAAACTATAAATGTTGTGTATTTTGAGGAAAGTGTGAAATGTGCATAAGTTGTGTGTTGAGATTTTTATGATAAAATTTAGAATGCGTACACTTCATATTTTCATATCATATGGACATAATATGGGCATCGTAGCATGTTCATGAAAAAAGACTAGCCACAAGAGCGAAAGCTCTAATTCATATTTGGATTAGCTGTAAGAGTGAAAGCTCTAATTTATGAGGGGATTAGCCACTAGAGCCAAAACTCAAAACTTAAAGGGATTAGCCAATGAACAAGAGAGAGATCTCTCATATGAAAGAAAGACCCTGGGACATGCATTCGTATGACTTTCATTAGCATTCACCAATGCATATATTCATATGTTGCATTATGTATTTATGAGCATGAATTGAAATGTGTTGGACCTAAGCTTATATGTCATATGTGCAATTTAATGAATTGCAGAATAACTTTATTTATGGATTGTTGTGTGAGGATTAATGAAATGTCTAAAGTATGTTGTGAAACTAAGGTTTGATGGTTGGACTTAAGAATGTTTTGATGTGCTATGACTTGAAGAGAGATGCTTATGTTTGGAGTTTGATTTGTGTGAAATGTTATGTGTTGAATGTTGCTATTGCTGAACACTACAGGTAGAAATGAGTTGGGAAACGTGCTAATCAAACCATTTCACAAGCTCTTCACTTACAGGGAATCTCAGAAAGGTGGGAACGGGTTCTGGAATGGGTTACATAAACTATTCTCCAGACCTTTTCACTTCCAGAGAATTTTAAGGACGAAACAGGTTCTGGAACAGTCTACACAAACCGTTCCACTTCTAGGGAGTTTTAGAATGGTTGAAATAGGTACTAGAACAGTTTGGTGCAAACCTTTTCACTTCTAGGGAATGCCAGGAAGGGAGAACGGGCTGGCAAACGGCTTGCACAAACCATTTCTCAGACCATTCCCACCAATAAAATAGTGATTAATTTTACATTTAAAGATGAGAAATGGATTGGATAATCTACTTAATATTGGGAAGTTAGGAGCAACCTAATAATGATTATTTCTTACCTTGGATAATGTACTAAAGCTTATTGAAGGAAATAGTAATTAGGATAATTCTTTATCCTTAATGGCTAAAACACTTAACACACCTTACCAACGACTGCTTATGTATTAACTACCTTAGTAAGTGTTGTAGGTGTACTTACTGGGTAATTAATTACTCACGTGTATTTGTGTTTGTGGTGATTATGTAGAGCGACAACAGATTTGGTCAGGACTTACTTTTGCCGGGCTCGGAAGGTGATACTATGACTGTTAGGCCAACTTCTTAGCTTGATTTTGAGGGTTTTACTTTTAATTACCCACTTTTGTACATCCATACAAACTATAGTATAGAAATGATTTACTTACATGATTTGTAAATCCATTGATCATGCTTCTGCATATTTTCACTTTACTCTATATTTTGTATATGACCAAACTTGGTCAACACTTTACAAATGCAATATATATATATATATATATATATTGCTTTTCCTCTCCTTCGTCTTGCTTAATTTTTTCAAAAAAATTGTTGCCAAAATCGGGTTTAATTTGACAATGAGTTTTATAAATTTGGGCGCGACACGACTGGTTTGGCTTGTGGTCCTCAAACTAGACGTTACTATTTTCTACTTGTTTTGCCCAGATCACTAGTCGATTAGCACACTTACTAGTTGACTGGTTACCTGCATTTTCACTTACTTGACTGAAATTCACTGCGCTCAAGTAAATCCTTTTTTGTCTTTTTTATTGAAATTTTGTACAACATCTTTTGCAATTGTCTAACCTGAAATATGTGTTTATTAAATTCTCAAAGTTTTCAACATTTTCAAAACTTAGAGGAAATTTCCATTGTTCACCACCATCGATCTGACAACTATAGCATGCATTAAAAATCATTTTCTATAATTCTTTTGACTGCTTCACATAATTTATTAAAATACTATAACGCCCATACATCATACTATCATCAAAATTCTCATATGAAAAGAACTAACAATATCATGGCTTCATCCTCATCCTTAACCATAACACCTACTTCATTCAAATCAAGTATAATTATGTTAAAGTTGTCAAGGTAATCTCTAATCTGCATACCTTCTTACATCTTTAAGGTGTGCAATCTCCTCTTTTGATAAATTCTATTAGTCAGTGACTCTTTTGGTACTTCTTTTCAAGCTTCCTTCACAAGCCCAGTGTAGTAGTATTATCAGATACCTCTCTCAAAACTTCATCAACCAAACTCAAGAAAATTGTGCTATAACTAGACACAATCTCTTTTTCTACTTCTAACAACCCCAGTGCTGATAATTTCTCCTCTCCCTTTATTGAAGCTACACACTTCTGCTGAACTACTAGAGCCCTCGTCTTTAACTCCATCTGTCAAACTCAAGAGAATTGCGCTATGATCCCTAGACACAATCTCTTCTTTCTCTGCTTCTTACAACCCCAGTGTTGACCATTTCTCTTTTCTCTCTATTCAAGCTACACACCTTTGTTGAACCAAGAAAGCCCTCATCTTTAACTTCCACAAGGTGAAGTCATTTGAACCATTGAATCTTTCAATTTCAAACTTCTGAGTCGACATCTTTTCCTGTAGAATCAATCCCTAAGCTCTGATATCACTTGTTAGACCTAGAGTACTTTGAAGAGAATCAATCCCCAAGCTCTAATACCACTTATTGGACCTGAGGATCTTTGAAAAGATCTGCCATAAGTGTGAGCCTAGTGAGAGAGAACACTAGAAAATGATATAAGTGGATCTGATACCACATCTTTATCCAAAATCTTAAGGCAATGGATTATGAGTCAATATCACTTATAAATCCTTCCCACATCCCACAACTATTCAATGTAGAATTCTCACTTGTTTCGAACATTTTCTAATATCCTGAAACGCTAAACATTGACACATTTGTTTAGGTTTTCTTTTTCATTTTTGTTTCTTACAAGGCATAGTGAATATCTAATTGCATGGTATATTTCTACATGTTTTTTCACCAACAATAAGTTATCTTGCATCAGCACGATGGACAAGCACATATGCTGCTTATCAATTGGCAATTTTCTTTTTTGGATTCAATTCATATGTTCTCCACATTCTAACTATTACATATAAGGTGGTATTTTATATTTACCTTGGAGGAGAATATGTTTTACTTAATGTACGTATCTCCAACCCTGGTTGTGTTTTGCTTTTGACTTTATTCCTCTTTCTCATAATCTTAGTTTTTCTTCCTAGAAAATGCAACACAAGTTTTATTATTTTTTTCTCGCATGGTTCCATGGAAATCTACGTCTATTTTGTAATAACTATTTCTTTCTCATCTTTTGTACTGTCTTGAAATATTGTTAGATGGTTGTTCATGTAGGTAATGCAAACAACATTGGAAATGTGAGAAAAAAATGAGCTCCTCAAGGCTTGTGCAGTTCACTAGGTATATACAATAAAGGGATTCATGCATAAAAACACATGCAAACATTAATTTAGAGATGGTAAAAACAGTCTTACCATCCTTTCAATACAATACATGTATTTATCCACACAATAACTAAACACTTTCCGACATGATTTGTAGTTTCTCGTATGTAGATTCCAATTCAACAAGTGAAAGTTTTGGATCATCCAAATCTGCAAGTTATATTTTTGTTGTATCTTTTCCCTCGTAAGCTTTCTTTTAGTTTTGTTAGTGATATTGTTGTAAAACGATTATTTGATACAATGTCCTTATTTAGAATGGTTTTGTCCAAATATGGGATCCTAACTTGGTGAAACTCATTGAAGAAGAAGTATCTAATTATCAAATTGATGTGGTAAGATGTTTTCTTCAATTAGATTACTTAAAAGGGGTTCCTGGTCATGTTCATATTAAGGGTGTAATGCTTGCCGGCTATCTTGGTTTCTTTTGGAGCATCTAGTTTAGAGGTCCCTTCAATTTATTCTAACGTATATACATTCTTTCTGTTTCATTCAGATAATCACATTTGATAGGTATGGCATTTCAGATCATTGTGCAGTAGTCTTAATAGAGCAATTGTATTTTCAAAAGAATGTTGATATCTCAATGAAACCATGAATAATAGAGGATGTGATCCAATATATTTTTGTTTTGAAATAAAAATTTATATCATTTCCTTAATGGTTCAGCCTGCCATACCCCATGCTGTCGCTGAAGCAAACATAGACAATTTCTAAGGTGTCTTACCTTCATTTTGTATAGTATAGTCTATCAACATTTCATCTCTAGTTCTTGGAGGATAATGTTTCGAAAACATGATTGTTAGTTCGTGTATTGTTCTCCTTGTGAAAACCATATTGGTGAATTGTCTTCTATGAAGTATGAAAATTTTCAATGAACTGTCTTCCTTGGTGAATGGATATGTTGAAAAGTAGCTTGCCATTTTTTATCAAGAACGTTAGTTAGTGTTTTTTTTTGGAGAAAGCCAACTATGTAGTAACATATTTTTCATATTTAGATTTCACTAAATTGTCCCCAAAAACATAAGATACCACTTGATTAAAATAAAGGAAAACTAAAGCACCATTTTACTATGATATGCATATATCAACTTCCCCTATTTTGTTCATTATGTAACTATATTTCAGATTGTTGTTGTCTTTCTTTGACAAAATTGTTCGTTTCTTGTTTTGTCCACATGTAGTAATATCTCTAGAAATTGAAGTTGTTCAAAATTAATGTATATTCAAAACTAGAAAATAAGTTTAGATACTTTCAAGCGATTGAAACTGTAACTAATGAGTTTAAATAGTCAGGTGCTCTTCCATCTTAGATGGATAAACATCAATTATTTGGGTAGTTTAATAGGTTTTTTTAACAAATTAGATAATCAAGAGACTATATTTATTGAGTACATTTCTATATTTGTTTACAGGTCATTATGAACATCTTTCGAAGTATAGTAGATTTGTTGACATTTGGTTGTCTTTGTTACCCACGAGGGTGTGGTGGAGTGGCAAACCACCCCCGCTTGGCTCCTCGCAACGCAGGTTCGAGCTTGGGAGACGCCCCTTGTGAGGTAGCTTCATCTGCCTCCCGGAGCAAGCCCAGATTAGTCAGGGTCCAATGTGGCTACCGGATACTGGGTGGGAAGACCAAAAAATAATTTGGCTGTCTTTGTTATTTGCTACAAATCACGAGAACAAAACAAATTGTTTGCTAACTGATCATCCGTTGAAAACTTCTGTTGAAATGCTCAACATTCTAGCCGTTTGGTAAACTCTTCCTTATTCTTCTTTTTATTAGCAATGATTAAAATCAATTTATCATATCATAATGTCAAACCAATTGATTTGCCTTTCCAGACAAACCTTCTGTTTTTTATTTGTTATTTAATTCTACCCCTAAATCTGTTTTGTGTTTTGTAGTGAGAATTTCAATATAACAAATTTGACGAGTTTCTCTGTGTTGTCATTTTGAATCCCTGGGTTCTGCAAATTTTTTGTATCATTTTCCAATTATACCTATGTGAACTCGCTTAGAAACACGCATTAACAAGTACATGCATCGATGTGCAAATTGAAAGATATTTTGTAATGCCCCAAAAATTTCGTCATAAAGTATGCGGAAAGGTAAAGCTTACAGTGGCAAACGACGTAGGTAATGGTTTGTCGAAACCCTTCCCCAAACCGTTTTAGAAATAGGCATTCGATTTGTATCGCACTGAAAAATGAAGGAAACAGGTAACCAAACGATTTGTGCAAACCATTTAGCAAACTATTTTAACCTATTGAGTTTTAAAAACAAAAAACGCGTGAGCATGTGAAAAAAGGAACCAAAAACCCTAATAGAGCCACCCGACCTCTCTCTCCAGTCCACCCTAAAACCCTTTCAATCCAAGGCCTAAAATCACAAAATCTAACCCTAAAAACCCTAGATCTAGTGGTTTTTGGCTTAAGGAAGAGTGTACTCAGTGATTTTTTACTAAAGAGCAAGGTAAGCTCTAACTTTATACTTGATGCTTGTGGGATTTTGAGTTTTGGGTTAGAAAAATGGGTGTTTTGGGGTAAAGATATGGTTAAAGGAAGCAATGTGGGTGGATTGTGAACTAAAAACCCAGAGTTAGGAAGAGATTGAGATTTTAAGGTTTTGAAAAAATTGGGGGTTTTGTTAAATAAGAGTAGAAATTTGAAATTAGAAATGAAATTGTGTTTAATATGGAAAATTTGCTTAAAAACCGTGTAGGAAACGTTGTTCGACATCTAGGTCGGAGTTGAGTCGTGCGCCGACTTCTTAGAGTTCAAGGTAAGTGCATCGAACCACACTTACCTTTGTATGTCTCGCATCTATATGGTTAAGTATGATTGACTAAACGTTCATTTTTTGTGAATGCTAGAGATTGTGTGAAGCCCAAAATTAAAACCTGTATTTCAAAACCTGTCCCGATTTTAATTTCGAACCTCAAAAATTTAAGAAAAACATATGTCCAACCTGTCAAACTTTTTCAATAACAAACACGGATATAGAAAAGAATTATCAAACAATAACGTGAAATGTAAAAA
>CANYCX011279830.1:0-28900 GCA_948193385.1 Breynia disticha f. nivosa
AGAAAAAGAAAAGAGAGAGAAAAGAGAAAGGAAGACCCCGGGGCAGGCAAACAAGCATTTGCATGTGAATTGCATTTGCATTGGAGTCACATTTATACATAATACATAAATTATTGCATAATTGATAAGATATGAATACGACTGTAAATAATACTTATGATGAAATCGAAGATAATGAATTTAAGCTTTATGTGCTTAAAACCTTGAAATCATAATGAGATGAATGTGATAAAATGAGATAAAAGAGAAGAAATAAAATGAGTAGACGTGGTAGGTTAGAGGAGAATCATATTCCTTAAGGAATATAGATTTCCCTGCGCCACTTACTGAGCTTTCTCGCTCACTAGGTGGTTTGTTTAAAATGCGCAGGACGTTGAGCGTTTACCAGTGGACCAGAGTTGCGTTGATCTTATACCAGACGTGCGGATGTCAGAGGTGGTGCTCCATCATCATTTTATTGGTGTATTGATTTCAGATTTGAAATTTGAACATATTTATTATATGTAATATTTTGAGTTTGGGTTTGTTTTCAAACATTTTAATTGCTTCCACAAAACTCTGAATTATATTATGTTGTTGTTGTATTTGATTTGGGCCCGGAGATGTTTTAAGAAAATTGTATTTAATTTTCTATTTCCTCTAACCGATATTGGAATTTAAACTTTAAATTTTTAATTATTGGATAAATGTTATTATATGAATTAAAAATGGAAGTTTATTTTTGGGGTTCACTGTAACGCCCTCAAATTTAAGTTTCAAAATAGGTATAATCTAGTCCAAACAATGTTGGAAGAGTTAAGAGTTAAGACGGAATCAAGGTAAAATGAATCGGAGGTTAAAAGCGCTAAAAAAATGCTTCTGCACTTGAGTAACGTACGTTACTTGTTTGAATAACGTACGTCATTCATGATAGACCATGAATAACGTACGTTACTCCCTTGAATAACGTACGTTATTCTGGGACTGATTCCCAGAATAACGTATGTTGGCCAACTTATGTTATTTTCCTTTAACCTAAGTTATCGAGACCCTAGACACATCATTTATTATGGGAAACAACCCTAAAACTGACCCAAAAGACTCCTAAAACCCTAAAACACTCTCCCAACACCCAACACCAACCCTCTAGGGTTCCCTAAACATCAATACTCCTAAACCCCTCGTGAATTTCCATCTTTCAATGCTTAAATCCATCTCTCCCACTAAATCTCGTTCTTGTCTAGTTTGGAGGAAGAACGTCGATTAAGGTAAGTTGACTAATCTCTGAGTAAAATTAAGAGAATGGGGAAAGTTAGTAGGTTAGAATGAACTACTAGTGGAGAAAAACAGATTGTTAAGTAGAATGGAAAGAGGATTAGGGTTTGGGGTTAGGAGTGAGAGGGATTTTTAAAGAAAGGGAAAAACTTAGGGTTTTCTTTGATTAGTAAGGGTTTGTTTAAACATTTAATATTTCAAACATTCTGAACAAAATATGTAAGAGCCAAAGTCGTGGAGGAGCCAGAGCGACCGTCGGAGGGGATCGCTTAGAGTTAGAGGTAAGTGTATGCCCCGTCAGTTATCCATATTTAGTCTTTTGGATGGTTAACTATGTTGGTTTGAGTATGTAATTTCATATGTAATCATAGATTAGAAGCCTTAGGTTATGAAATGTTGTGTATGGTGTGTGTGTGCTTATTGTGAAGGCATGATTGTGTTGTGTTAGCATGCTAGAACGATGTGGTTGGTTGTGGTAATATAAAATAAGGGTGTTTTACTTGTTTTAGAGTGAAATGAAAAAAAGTGAGGAAACAAAAGTATGTTATGCTTTGTAATGTGGTCCAAAGTATTTGGTATATAGATATGCTTCATGATTTTTATACATATGGAATAATCATGCGGATGTGTGGTGTGGGTTTGGATGTTGATGAAATGATGGTACTTTAGAGTTGGAATGTATACATGATAATATGATTGTGTGTGATGACTTGGTGAGTTTGGTTGATTGGAAATTTAATCATGATGCTTAAAACATATGTGGGATGTCCTAATGTATGTAAATTGTTATTATTGATTTGGATTACATGAAATGGGTGCATCTACATGGATTAACATGGTTATGCAAACGTATGGTGAGCATGAGTTATCAAATATATACTTGTGGAAAAGAGTAATCTGATCATGTGCATTCATGACATATATACATGTGGCATACATGCATTGTAGAGTTGAGATAGAGACATGGTTGAAAGGCCACATGATGTTTGATTAAGAGAAACCGTGTTAAAGGTGTGGGCCACCCTTGGATTGGATAATTTAGGTAGAATTAGCAAATGTGAGACTGGGTGATCCTAAGCACATTTGCTAGAGGTTAGGCAGCATCATGTGAGACTGGGTGATCCTAAGTGCATCGACGCTCTATTGGTTAACTTACGTAACAATGGCAATGTGAGACTAGGTATCCTAAGCGCATCGACATCCGTTTACACAGTGACAAGATGGAAATGGTAATGGGAGACTGGGTAATCCTAAACGCATATACCTCGAATGATATGGTGTCATGTGAGACTAGGGAATCCTAAGCACATCGACACTGACACCGGTTGGCCAACGAGAGAAAGTGGGCAATGTGAGACTGGGTGATCCTAAGCACATAGGCCTGGATAAAGATGTGTCATACGAGACTGGGTGATCTTAAGCGTATGAGCACTAGTTTAACAACCAAGGGAAAGAGAGAGAGGATCCTCCGTGAGAGAAAACATAACATTGAGAAAGAGTGAAGTGGCATGCCATGAACATGATTCATACGCATTAAGAATGTTGTTGTTATTGATATAGGTGATTATTTACCTTGGATGCATTTCGTTTATGCGTGGTATGTGCTTGAGGTTTAAACACATGAAATGTTAATTGGGTAAGAGTTATGCTTGCACGTTAGATGTCGATAACGTATATGATTGTAGCTTGTGGTATGGAATGTTAATAAGAATGAGTGTGCGGTAAAGTATGATAAAATGGATTGAGTTATGGTTATATGTTTAGATGTAAATGATTGGAATGGAATGTATGATAAGAGGGTTGATTGATTGTTATGTATGAGTATGTTGTAGGTTGAGATGTGGATACGTGTGTTGTGACTTAAACGATTTATAGGTGTGTGATATGATTTGTCTATGTGGATGTGAAGTGTAAATGGTATGAGAATTTATGCCTGCATGTTAGTTGTTGATAATATGTGAATGACCATTGAATGTATGGTTAGCCTAAGGAAGGGGGATAACTATCTATGGACATAATAATGGAATTATTGGTATTATGTGCGAGAAGATGGTATGTTGTATGAGAATGTTGGCCTTATGTTTTAAGTGATCTATGAACATGTGTGCTATATGTTTTGTTTTTGATAATGTAGAATGTGGATTACACTTGAATTGTGTTCTTGTACAGAGGTGGTATGATTAGGGTGGATATAATGTGTTGAATGTTAGGGAGGAAAGTGTACGTAAGAAAATAAGTTTGAGCGTGGATGAATGTGTAGGATAGATTTGGAAAAGGTTAGTTTGTTGTGTGAGATTGTGATACATGGATGAATTGTGACTTTTGTGTTCATTGCATGATGTTTGATGTGTTTCTCTTGGTGTGCTAGTGTGGGCATTAGTATGTGTTTGTAATGGTGTGGAAAGTAATTGGTTTAATGCTAGTTGAGTTGGAAAATTTGTTTAAGTGTTGTTGTGATTCGGATTGTGCATGATATGTATTCTGGAGTTGATTAACATATCTTATTTGGGACTTTAGCCCACGTTACTTTGATTAACGTACGTTAACATATTCTAAACCTACGTTATTCTGGGAAGTGGCATGAATAACTTACGTTAATCATAAGATTAACATATGTTATTCTTGACCTATGTACTTTACCCTGATATATTAGAGAGTTAGTACGTGATCAGGTCTAGTTAGGGGCTTGAAATCCCACCCTTTTCGACTTAGTAACACTAAAGAAAACTTGGATTAAACACTTAGATAAGGTACCCTAGCATCTAAGAAAAAGATTAGAGCATTTCATGAAGACATAGAGCGAAACCACTAGTAAGTGAGAGAACGGTGAGAATTAATGAACGAGTGTATTAGACTTTATATGGATAGGTAAGTGACCAAAGGGACATATGCTTATTGAGTTTTTGTACTCATGTTTTCCTGTCGTTGTGTTTGTGTGTTACAGATGGGGAGGCTGCGGCGGAGACTACTCACACTCTCTACGCTATATATATTTAGGACTCTTAGGAACTATCGCTGCAAGTTCAGGGATTTCATTCACACCTTTTGTTTTCTATAAGCTATATTTGTAAACTTATGATTTTTCATTTTTGTTGATACCCGCCATGTAGGGCTTTTCCCCAAAGCACTTTTATTTTGGCTACATTTTATATATTAATGGTTTATGTCTCTTTTCATTTTTTCCAACTGTTTTTGAAAGTTTTCTACAGATTGGTGTCTACATGTAGTATCCAATTGTGCTTCAGTATGTGGAAAGAGAAAAAGAAATTTAAATATGGCATTAAATTGTTAATTAATTAAATAGGCAGTAATAGTGGTTTTAGGATTTTAAGCATCACACACTCAAACACAAGCACATAACATACAATAAATGTCAAATATATTTAACCATGCAATGTCATCCATTTGTAAGTAAGTGATGAATGCACACTCACCTTGGAGTCCGATTTAAGATTGTCGCTCCGAAAACTGCTCCAACTCAGCGTCAGTGTTGCCTCCTAAAACCACAACACACATACATGTATGAACGCACATAAGTACTCAAAATGCATTCTTCATTCTAATTTCTCCTAAAGTTTACATTTTTATATTGCTTTAGCCAGTTTTTAACATTCCATTACCCATCCAATCATCCAAGTCTCCCATACTCTCTTCCTATCTCCTCTTCTATACAATACACCTACCAAACATCGTCTCACTATTTTCTCACTCACTTAATCTCTCTAAAGTTTTTACCTTTTCTCCCCTATAAATCCTATTCCTAACCCATTTGGCTTTTAACCTTAACTAATTGACGCATCACCAAAATAATATCCATGCCAATCTCTTACCTCTTTTTCATCATTCTTTTACCAACTTAGTTCATACATTAAAAAGAGTTCAAGGTTTAACCTTTTATCTGGTTTCTCAAAGGTAAGGGTACTTCTCTTTGCATGGGTCCTTTGAGTCTTAGAGGGGACGGATGATGGAGAGTAGTGGAGTGATGTTTTGGGTTTGTTTGGGTGTTTGAGAAAGTTTCTTAGAGGGTGAGAGTGAAAGCTCAGGTTTGGAGTGAGGTTAGAATTCATTTCTACCCTTTTTAACACTTTCCCCAATGAGAACGGTCTGGGAAATGTTTTGGCCAAACTATTGGGCCATTCTGCTCAAAATGCAAATTCTGGGGACCCAAACGGTTTGGCTAAGTCTTTTCTCAAACTGTTTGGTTTAGTTCAATGCATTTTATCGTACTTTCGTGTATGAGACCCTTTCGACCCTTTTTTGTTATTTTCCTAATTATTAATTAGCTTAAATTAGAGTAAATCTGAGGGTGTTACACTATAGCCCCGAAAATACTCTGAGACTACCTTCAAGACACCTTTAGGACCCCAAATGTTATTTCTCTACAAAACTAACACACAGATCAAAAGAAAAATGTGTGCTAGCACTAAAAGGGTAATGATTTCACTTTATTTTCTTCTCTAAATGGATTGCTCACAAATTCAATAACACCAATGAGTTTAGTTATATAAATCAACCCTTAAAAATGTTGTTTTGTTAAGAATGTGAAGAAATAAAAAACTTGATTTCTTGGTGGTGGTGTACAACTTTGGAGGAAGAGTAATGAAAAAGGAGTGAAAATTAAGGTTAAAAAAAATCTCTCTCTCTCTCTCATCTCTTTATGGTCGATGACCTATTTACGTTAGGATTCTAATTTGATTTTGAATACAAAATCAAACTCTTCCTAACCATATCTTAGCAAGGCCAGATTTGTGGAGAGATAAGATAAGGTTTTATCTCTTTTTTTTTTCTTTCTCCATAAATCTTATTACAAAGAAGATAATTTTTCTTATTTTTTTTCTATGTTTTTCTCTTTATACTTGTAGGCTTAGGACAATATTATCCAAGTGATAATACTTGTTTTAAAAACATGTTTGGGCTTTCCTAATGTGAGCTTTATCCATTCTGGGCTCAATTACCAAATTGGCCCAACTGTCCAATTCGGTTCGATGACCAGAATTTGACCTAAGGTGAAATTCCTATTTTATCCTCTTTACTTTCTTTTATCCATGTGTGATCTATAGGATTATTTAATAATGATATTAAATTTATTAATTCATAAATTATAAACGGTCTCTAATAAGACAATATGATCACCTAAAATCAAATTGCAACTGAAATTCTTTCTTTGACCTCTAATATCATGATTTATATATGACATATCTTTATCATCCTTGTTATGTGTTAAATCACTTTCTTGATCTCTACGACAAGATTGATAAGTTCAAATGACTGATCCAATCATTCCATTTGGGTGCGGCCACACTCTTCCCAATCTTGCCTATCAAGCGGCCAGTGATTAGAGCTGTCAAAAAGGGTCGGCGTGTCGTGTTCGTGTCGTGCTAACATACTCTGTTGACACGTTTACACACGACACGATTAATAAAAGGGTCAAAATCCCGAACACGTACACGACCTGTTTATTACATGTGTTGACACGACACGATACGTTTAACACGATAATTATATAATTAACTATTGACACGTGAACCTGTTTATTAGATGTTTAAATGACGACATGACCCGACACGAATAAACAATAGCTAAAAATAAAAAAATCAGAACAACACTTCCATATCCCTTTTCTTCTTTCATTGAACAACTTAAACCTTCTAGTATCAATTAAACCTTCAAATACCAATTAAACTCTTTCAAAAAAACCTTATTTATTAGCTTGCAGAGTTAATCAAACCCCCAAAATCTCTTACCCTTACTCAATTAAAATAAAAAGAAAAATTTTAAACATTGAAAATAGAATGGCTGCGTCGTGAGGGGATGGCTGCGGAGAGGATGGGCTGCGGCGTGGGGGAGGTGGGTGCGGAGAGGATGGGCTGCGGCATGGGGGAGGTGGCTGCGGGGCCTATGGCTATGGAGACGAACGAGCTGCGTCGTGGGGGAGTTGGGCTGCGGAGAAGTAGGGCATTGCAAGTGGTCGGGTTGAGCAAAATTTTCAGACCAACCCGATCCTATTGGGTTGAAAAAATTTAAACCCGAACCCGACCATATTACTAAGCGGTTGGTCGGGTTGATTTGCTCATCGGATTGGGTGGGTTAGGCTGGTTGAGCGGGTTGAGCCTTAAGTAAAAAAACCAAACTGTCATGAGCTAAATACTAATTAAACCCAACCAAGCTCATGATTTTAATTCTTCTTATTTCCAATTCTTCTTATTTCCAATTCTTCTTAACAAATTACACCAAATTACAGTGAAGCAACAAAAACCAAACTGCCATATCCTGGTTGGCCATTTTGCTATGAAAGTTCTGCAACTAAGAGAGTGAGAGTTTGTGTCGTTATAGTGTTGTCGTCGAGAGTGAGTAAGTGAGAACGAGAAAAAGGAGAGATTGGAAGGCTGATTGAGAGAGAAAGGTAGAGAGCTATGTGTTTGTGCGGCTGTGAGTGAGTCATAATGTGTGTTAGGTTAGGTTTAAACTGTGATGCTAGTTAGGTAAATAAATAAACTAAAGTGTATTTTTTAATTAAATTTATGGTGGTCGGGTTGGTCGGGTTCGGGTTAAAAAACTTTGAACCCGCAGCCCGACCACCATATGTCGGGTTGAGAATTACTCAACCCATCACCAACCCGATTTGGTCGGGTTACTCTTAAAAATCGGGTTGGGCGGGTTCGGGTGGGGCGGATTGGTCGGGTTGAAACTTTTTTGCAATTGCCTACGGAGAAGAGGGGTTGTAAGGAGGGGATGAGGGAAATGAGTGGCTGTGTGGTCTGTAGTGGTGGCGTGAATGTGGAGGCTGAGTGGTGGTGGCGTGAATGTGTAGTGGAGGCTGAGTAGTGAGTGGTGGTGGCGTGAATGTGGAGTGGAGGCTGAGTAGTGAGTAGTGGTGGCGTGAAATGTGGAGGCTAACTAAGTGGGGAGCTGCGTGAATTTAAGGTTAGGTTTCTTTAGCCTTTAGGTTAGTTAGTTTGTATATAATATTAGGAATTTAGGGTTATGAATTTGTTATTTTTTTAAAATAATGTTTAGATGGGTCATATACGTGTCTTAAGTGTGTCGTGTATATATATAACACGTTTACCTGTTTATGTTAAACGGGTTAATCGTGTCATGATCGTTTCGACACGTTTATGACACGAACATGCTTTATTTTAGCATGTCATAAACGGGTCGACACGATTATGACACGAACCCGTTTATACTAAACTCAAACCCTCCTAAGATCGTGTCGTGTCATTTTTTGACAGCCTTACCAGTGATATCTGCTCTCATTACGAGAGGGTCAATCCATTCAATTTACTCATGCTTCTACTTTCAAACCATAATATACCCAATCATACTCATACTTTTCAACCTTTCACGGTCACGTATGATTTCAGTTCTAAGGATAAAAATTTGACATTGAAAGAGATATACTAATTTTAGTATTCTTATCAATGATCACTCTCTAAATACAATATTCTACATTGTACTTATGAACTTTGTTAGATATCTCATATCTATGACTCGTAGAATATGATCACCTACAAAGCTCATACTAGTCTTAATTTATTTCCATTTTCATATAAATAAATGACTAAAGAAATTTAGAATGTTAATCTCAGAATTTCCACATTCTACTGTCAATGTCCTTAGCCTTGATACCTCAAACGTTTAATTAACATTCATAGATATTTTATCATACACATAATACAGGTCAATACATAAAATGATAAAATAATGTCTCATAATTTTATTAATTCATAATAAAAGGTACATATAATGTATTAGGGCTAAGACTTACACTAATATTTTTCAATATTCAATGTCTGACCATGCATTTCACTCTACCATAGACAGAAAGTAAGAGGAATAAGGTACAAAATTTGGCATCATCAAGCAATGAAATCAAGAATATTTTCATTAATAAAAATAGTGATGACTAAATCCTAGCAAATTAGTGGCTTCACATGTCTTTATTAGAGCATACAAGTAACCACAACCAAACAAGGTTATACACTATGATTTTGACTTTTTTATTTTACTCTTCTTTTAAATTATCTGAATGCAATAGCTTCCAAAAATGCACCATATAACTATAGAAAAGTAACTCAAATGAAATTTTCCCATAATTTTATTACATATAATTCATCTTAAGACAAATTTTAATAGCACAAATGCTATCATTTGTATTTTTGTAAACTCTAGAGCATACGACAACCCATTAATTTATTCAATTGATTAACTTCTATTTTGGAAAAAGATAAATAACGTATAAGTGAGTTAAGGTCATAATTATAAAGTCTAACCCTTTTTGTCAAGAAGCACCATTTCCATGTTTGAAATATCTTGATCGTTATACATAATGTCCACAATCGTGAAACTCGTACGTTGATTTGTCAATCATCTTTTATGGTTGAAAGATTTTTAATTAAGTCATATATACTTCTTACATTTCTTCAAGTTTTTGTTGCTGTAAAAAAAATCCAAATCTTTTGCATAAATCACAAAAGAAATTTAAATAAGTGCTGAAATAAAACTATAGAATGCTTACCTCATAGTTTTGAGAAATTGAAAACACTATTGCACAAAAAATAAATAAAAGATGTATCTCTCATCTATATATAGATTTCACACAAAAAAATGAAAGTGTGGAAGACCCAAATTGTAAGGTACAATAAATGTATTTCTTAATTGTGTATTAATTAGAAAGAAGAGACCTATTTATTTTGAATTTTGAAACGTAAAAGATTGAAACAAACAAAAAAAGGCTAAACTTGAATATTAAAAAAGGTTTTAATAAAACTGGAGCTTCATGTTTTTTTTAAAAAAGGGTGTGTGGTGTGAGCGGTATAACAAGCTCACCCTCTTGAGTATTGTCAGGCGCGGAACGCGGGTGCCTCTCCCTATTCCAATTTTTACATACACAAGGCGGAGCTTGGATTCGAACCCTAGACTTTGCTTAAGTGAAGCTAGTGCCCTTTACCACTAGACCAACCGGAGATTGGTTTCATGTTTTTAAAGAAGGCTAAACTTGAAGGGTTTAAATAAAATGACAAAGACCCTTTCATTTTGATTTTTGAAAAGTAAAAAATTTAAACAAACCAAAAAAGAAGGCTAAAATAGAAGAACAAAAAAAAGATTTTGATAAAACTGATGTTTGAGGTTTTTTGGCTAAGTGCAAAGAGTTTCAACCATTTTTTGTTAGTTTTTTGGTCTCAAATCTCCACATTTTCAACTGTAATGTTTGTGGGGTAAAATTGCATTTTGATTCAAATTATTTTTTGTATCAATTTTGTATCTAACTTATGAATCGTTACCTAAGTTTTGATCTTTGTCAAAAAACTAATTAGCGGTAATGCACTAATTATCTAAATTTGAATGTTAAATTTGAAAAAAAAAAGACTAAACAATGTGGTTTAATAAATGAATCAAAGTTGTCAGATATATTAAGAGTTATTTGTGTGATCTTACTATAATTGACCAATATCAATGACATTTATATACATCTTCAACTTCTCTTGTTATTTCGTGCCTCTCTCTATTTTTCTCTTTTCAAATTTGCATTTAACAATCAATGTCAACAAACCGTTAAGTACATGTGATTCTGTTGATGAGTACGCAAACAAAGGCAGGGACGGAGGCACAGGGTTAGTGGGGTGAGCGACCGCTAACCCTTGCTTCCCAGGAGCTTCAATACCGCTCCCCCATCTCACCAACGCAAGGGGGAGCAGCACTGGTCAGGGGGAGGCACCGACGAACGGAAGATGGTATGGTGACATGGTGGTTTCATTGGTTTGTGCCTATGGTTGGTGCGCTGAAAGTGAATAAGTGATGGAAGAGATTTAAGAGAAGATGGTGACATGGTGTGGTGGTTTGTACTGTGGTGACTTGGTGGGTGGTTGATTTGTGTTGGAAAACGAATGGCGATGGTGGGCAGTGGTGATAAGGGGAAAACGACGGCTGCCTATGGGGAGAAGAAAGAAAACGACATCGGTTTTGTTTAATTGTTTAACAAAGGATAATAGCTTTTTGAAAGAAAAAAAGGAAAGGGTGTTAAGTATATTGACTAAAGTAGGTCGTTTCTTTTGTAATTGAAAACAAAATATGAAAGAAGGCCCTTACAACATTGTGTGTCATTTTTTTTTTCAGAGTTTCCTTTCAACTCTCTCCAGAAAATAAATCTTAAATTCAATTTATTCAATTTTCTTTTTCAATAAAATCAATCTCTAACAAGTCCACTACCACTTGTTAATCAATTAGTCCACAATATTTTGTTATCTTTTTTATAGTTCAATAAATTTTTTTAATAGTTTAATTTCTTGATTTTGTTGAAATTTTGTTTAAATTTTTTAGTTGTTTAGTTGATAATTGCTTATGAATTAATTATTTGTTAATTTAAATTATTGAGATTGTTAGTTAGTTTTAATTTAGTAAACTTATGAATTTACTATGACTTTGTTAACTGTTAAATTTTTATGTAAATTTATCAATAATTTAGTTTTAAATTTATTATGAATTAATTGTTTGTTAGTTTAAATTGTTGGGGTAATAATTAGTCTTAATTAAATAAATTTAGTTGTAAATTATTTATGACTTTGTTAATGATTATCATGGTGTAAATTTATCAATAGTTTAATCGTAAATTTGTTATGAAATTAATTGTTTGTTAATTTGGATTGTTAGATTTATTAATTGTCCTTAATTTAGTAAACTTAATTTAGTGAATATTGTGAAGACTAAGTTGCAAAACAAAATAAGAGATAAGTGAATGATTAATTGTTTAGTCATTTACATTGAGAAAGAAGTCTTTATAACTATTGATGATGAGTCCATTCTACAATCTTTTCAGAAAAATAGATAATCGTAAAATCAACTATTGTGTCTTAGTTCCAGTAATAAAAACGTTGTTCGTGAATGAGTATTGATAGTATGATGTATAAATGTATTTACTATATTGACTTATGTTAAATAATATACTTGCACTAATTTATTTTCTATATAAATTGATTTTTTTGGTGAAATGTCACTTATTTGAATTTTTGAATCCGTCGCTGGTAACACTGGTATTGTTTTCTTATTAATGCGATATTTCAAGTCGACGAGGCAGTAGATATTCAAGGCAATTGAAATGGAGGGACAAGAGAAGTATGGCAGACATATAATGCAATATAATATAAGAAACATGTACAAATTTCTTGCTTTCACTTTAGTCTTCTCAGGAAATGTTGTTCGATTTGAAAGAGATGTGCCCAATTCCTACTAGCAAAAGGAAGCCATTCCTCTCCTTTTAAGGTTTGGTTCGACAAGAATTCAACCCTCTTTATTAACTCCACTCGCCTTTGTTCCCTTCTCGTCTTCACACCAAATCCATGGCCCCTGCTTTCTCTTTTGTCCACATCAATCTTCTTCTCCACTACACTGCCTTGTACTGCACATTTCAGGTTCAATCATTAATTTGAATGGGAGTGATATTCGACACAGTAAGTATGAAAACGTACAGATCATTGAGTGCATCTGCAATGAAGAAACTTCTTAGGCTGAAATGAAGAAATGTAATTCAACAGTGATTCGATCTACATAAGCTTTACAAAAAATGGGGTGAAGTTTGTGTGAAAGGAGATGCAAAATTGACAAAGATTACTGTTCATGTTACAAGTCTACAGATTTTTTTTTCATTCTTGAGTATAGAGACATGCTTTACATTAATCTTTGTCGCAGATTTAAACAATAAAAACCATGGAACTGCAGTGATTTCATGGTGGGAATTTGGAGCAGAGTGAAACCGACGATCTTGACAGGATTTTGGGGAAATATTTTGGCTGCAATTAGCCTAAAATCCCATTGTATGAAACTTGTATCACATGAAATCAATCCATCCAAGGTCTCAGAAGTCTTAGACATTTACAACCTCCGGGTAAACAATGAATCCGATTGAATGTGCACTTGGGAACCAAGGATCCGTTCATATTTTGCCATAAGCCGGTTCAAATCAGAGCAAGTTTCTTTGCTTCCTGGCGCCAGAATGAAAAAGTGTCTATTGATGAGCACCAATTTCAATCATCGTATCGTTCTAGTAAGTTTGCACTTGGAGATGAACATCGTATCAGTGTAGTTGAGGCTGCATAATTTTAATAGCTCGGCCGAACGCTGCTTCAGGGAAGAATTGTAACCACTCTGAATTACAAGCAGCAGTTTCGCGGCCAAGCCTGCTTCGACAGCAATTGCGGCACATTCTTCAGGTGCAAGCTTACAAACTGCCCACAGTATCGACAATGCATGCTGAGCACAGCCCTCTGAAACCCTCATCAGCAGTTTCACCAAATTCGGTATTGTATTTGCACAGTCCTTCAGAGCCAATCTTCCTTCTAGAAGTGTTGAAAGAACCTCCAGGACATGAAGTGCCAATTCCAGGCACTCATTATTCAAACAAGGCAGTAGCTCCACTAATTGCAGAACTGCGCCTATGCTCACGAGAGAACCCCCAACAGATTCGTGTGAAGAAATAGACTTCAACAAACGAAGACCCGCAAAAACTCCTTTCGGGTGTCTCTTGTCTTTCAACAACCTCAACAAAGCAACTAAAAGACTCAAACTTGACACATTCTCAGCCTTGAAATCCTTCCATTCCATCAACATTTCAATCAATTTCGTACAATTAATCTTAGTATCTATCGAACCCTCGTTCAAAATATCCACAATTAAGGAAATATTTGCAGGCTGCATCAAACTAGACATGGAAGCAAAATCAAGTTCCAAATTAACTAGAATGCCAATTACCTCACACCCAACCGCATGAGTAGTGAAAGGTCCTAGCAGAGAAGTAATCAAGAAGAGGCCATTATTCCCCACCACTGTGTTCCTTGCTGTAGTATGATGAGCCACAACCTGCCTGAGCTCTTTAAGAGCTTCAACTCTGGCTTGACCTTTGACCTTCTTTAGGGTCCCCAAAAGCTCAACAGCTCTTCCTTGAAAATCCTCAGACCTCTTCTTCATAATCAAATATTTCTGAGAAAACCAGCTATAAATCAGCTGCTGTAACGTCCTGTTTGGAGTGACAGTATCATCCCACAACCCCTGCATTGTAGTGGGGCAAGTGTAGTGACCAAGTGAGAACCATTTGAGAATATTGGATCTCTCATAAGTTTGACCAGTGCATAAAGTCACAGGCTCTTCCATAGGCTCCAACGAGATTGGACATATGAAAACAGATGGAACTTCCACTGTTTCAAGCTCTTCAATCATCATTTTCAGATCCAATTTCTCCGAAACAACATTACAAATTAAGCCACCACCATTATTACCTCCCAAGACTCCATCTTTAACAGCTGTTTCTAGATCTAACACTTCCCCTCCACCATCCACATCAAGCTTCACATTCCCTCCTCTTCTAGGCTCATACATGGGCATTTTAGAAACTAACCCACCAAAAAACTACACCTTCACAAGAAGTAATAAAGATCAAACTCCAATACAACCTAATAAAAGACACCAAATTTCAAGAGAGAGGAACTACAAGAGCGAAAAGACACATCACAAACACGGGACAAGAAGCGTGTGGGAATGAAAAAGAGGAGAGAAAAAGAGGGTTTAACATAACAAGAGCAAGACCAGCATCAAGACTCTCTCTTTCATTGACAGTCACAAAAAAGGGACTACCAAGGAGACAACTTTTCTACATTGTTTGCTTTTTTAGCCACTTTATTACCTGATCTGTCTCTCTGGTCAAAAGGGTAACCAAATCAATAACTACTGCAACACACATCATATTTCTTCCTATTCCTCTTCATCATCATCATCATCATAGCCATATAACATTGGAAGAAATATGAGTAATCTTCTTCTCTAATACCAAAGCTTTTTCAATCTTCCTCTTGAAGCTCTTGAAAACATGAAAAAGTTTGGAATCATCAACCACTGCTCACACGGAAGTAATCAATGAATGAATCAAAAGTGCTACAGAAAGAAAAAAAAAAGAAAAAAAAAAGCTTTGCTATCACTTGGACCAACATAGTGTTACTACCCACTACCATAAATATTATTAAATATATGCTTGTACAATTTCTTATTCAAAATTAAAAATTTTGAATACAGATGTACACTTTGACCAAGATTGAGCACATTTATGTTTGACCAAATTTAAATTAAGATTTAATTTTATATCTTCTAAATTTGTAATAGATCTTTTTCTTAAATGTATTAAATATGACCACTTATTTTTAATTTAAAACAAATTTAAGTAAATTCTATTATTTATATTTGTGGATTCAAATTTTAAACTTAATTTTTTTTTCCTTACTTCATATAAAGGCAATGAGCAGGAATGGGATGAAAAGGGAAATTAAATTATTTTCCTTAAAATAATATTTTACGGGAAAATGAGCTGTATATAATGTATAGTTTTATGTAATTGATTATATCATATAGTCAGTCAAAAAAAGAGTTGAAAAATAGAGAGAGCAGGCAGCACACGTGCAAGGATTTATTTGATAGAGGCGGAAAACAATAAAATGGAATTAAAAAACATTTTCTTATTTAACTTGGGTAGGGGTCGCTATTCCTGTTGAATAGTATCCAAATGTGTCAATTCATTTATGACCCGAACCTGTTTATGCCAAATTTGAATTTGTTTAATTACGGGTAGTGTTAGAATAATTTAACAGATCGTGTCGACAATTGTCACCCTTAAATTTTGGTAAAAGTGTTGTCGTCACGTGGGAAAGGAAAGGATAATATAGAGAGAGAGAGGGGTTTGGTGGAAAAAACGATGCTGACGTTGGCATGGAATAATTAGAGGCTCGTCACGGGAATACTCTCTTCTTAATTTCTGCCACAATGAGATTAATTATACGCAAAATTATTAAATTATTTATTTTAATTCATTAAAATTTTTAAAATAATACTTTCATTAAGTTGTTAAAGAGAATAAAAATATTCAAATAAAATTATTATACTTTATCGCCATTGGACTTGTTTATAAACACAAACCAAATAAAACAAATGTTAGGAAAACGATCAAAAGAGAGAAATTTGTCATTCATTTCCTCCGAGGACCATTTTTGTACATTTAGCAATTATATGAGATCACCCTCTTCAGTCTTCATGGTCCACGAAGAGAATCCTACTTGAGTTCGGGATTCATGATTGAACCATAAGCAAAAGGCAACATCCATGATCCTTCTGCACCAACTGCCGTTGCAATCTGCCACCAGATTATTTGTTTGGAATGCATCATCGTAGTTGAACTAAAGATTTAAAATGAACGAGTGTTGCAGCCTTCAGGAGCTGGAGGAAGAAACAGAACAGAGCTCTCATTTAGTTGGAGAAATACTTCCTCTGTATGAATTCTCTTCTGTTGCACTGCATCTCTCATCATCTGCCACATAAAATGTTCCCAGTTTCAGAATTCTGCTTCCAAATATAGTTCCAAATTAAGGTAACGGATGTTACATAATTCATCTACTTGAAACCCCTTCTTTGCATTCCATCTTATCCTTGTAACGGTCACAATTTAACAGAAAATTTCCCAATGTTTCATTTTTATGCAGGAAAATACAACTTTTTTGATGCAAGGAAGTTACTTTAACTTAATCATACAAAAAATGCAGATGAAAGAATAAAGACCCTGGAACTGCAATGGTTGTACCCGAGGAAAGTCAGCTCAAGAAAACAAAACCTCAACAGGATTCTTGGGAAAAAAATTGACTGCAATTGGCCAAAAATCCAATGAATAAGTCCCGGAAGTCAATATATACAACCACGAGTCAAGTAATGTGAGTACAAATGAATGAGTACCTGAACCCTGAATTCACATCATTTCTGCAATATGTCCAATCCAACCAATTCAGGTTGCCTCGCCTCCAAGGGCCAGGACGAAAAAATACATATCAAGAAATTGCCAGTTTGATCACTGTATCGTTCTTGTAAGCTTGCACTTGGAAATGAAGATAGTAGCCGTATAATTGAGGCTACATAATTTCAATAGCTCGGCCGAACGTTGCTTCACGGCAGAGTTGTAACCACTCTGTATCACAAGCAGCAATTTCGAGGCCAAGCCTGCTTCAACAGCCGTTGCGGCACATTCTTCAGGTGCAAGCTCACAAACTGCCCACAGTATTGACAATGCAAGCTGTGTACAGCTCTCAGAAACTCTCATCAGCAGTTTCACGACATTTGGTATTGTATTAGAACAATCTTTCAAAGCCAGTCTACCCTCTGGAAGTGTTGAAAGAACCTCCAGGATATGAAGTGCCAATTCCAGGCTTTCATGATTCAAACCAGATAATAGCTCCACCAATTGTGAAACCGTGCCGATACTCACAACAGAACCCCTAACAGATTCATGTGAACAAATAGCCTTCAACAAATGAAGACCTGCAAAAACTCCTTTTGGGTGTCTCTTATCTTTCAACAACCTCAACACAGCAACCAAAAGACTCAAACTTGAAACATTCTCAGCCTTAAAATCCCTCCCTCCCATCAACATTTCAATCAATTTTGTACAATTAATCTTAGTATCTATAGAACCCTCGTTCAAAATATCCACAATCAAGGAAATCTTTGCAGGCTGCATCAAACTAGACACGGAAGCAAAATCAAGTTCCAAATTCACAAGAATGCCAACAACCTCACACCCAACTGCATGTGTAGTCAAAGGACCAAGCAAAGAACAAACCAAACCAACTCCACCGTTCCCCACCACACTCTTCCTTGCAGTACCATGTTGAGTCACAACATCTCTAAGCTCTTTAAGAGCTTCAACTCTAGCTTGACCTTTAACCTTCTTTAGGGTTTCCAAGAGCTCAATAGCTCTCCCTTGGAAATCCTCAGATCTTTTCTTCATAACCAAATACTTCTGCGAAAACCAGCTGTAAATTAGCTGCTGCAAAGTCTTATTTGGAGTAACAGTATCATCCCACAACTCTTGCATTGTAGTGGGACAAGTATAGTGACCAAGTGAGAACCATTTGAGAATATTGGATCTCTCATAAGTTTGACCAGTGCAAAGAGTCATGGGTTCCTCCATTGGTTCCAATGAGATTGGACATATAAAAACAGATGGAACTTCTACAAATTCAAGCTCCTCAATAATTTTTTTCAGATCCAATTTCTCTGAAACAACACTACAAATTAACCCATCAGCATTATCCCCACCCAAGACTCCATCTTTAACAGCTGTTTCTAGATCTAACACTTGCCCTCCATCACCCAAGTCAAGTTTCACACTCCCTCTCCTTCTACGCTCATACATAGGCATTTTTTGCAACAACAAAGACTCCAACTTTACAAACAATAGCTAAAATTGCAATGCAAGACGCCACTTTTCAACGCAAAACGACTGTATGACTGAAAAGACTCATCACGTACACGAGAAACAAACGTGTGGGAATGAAACAAAATAGCTGCAAAATTAGTACAACAACAAGACTACCTACTGAAATGACACGTGATAACACAAACCCAAATCAAGAAATGAAAATATTTCTCAATAGAGTGAATTAACAGTAGGAAAATAGAAATATTTTGCGGCGAGTGAGGTGTGGTGGTGGATTTGCGAGGAAAGGCGTTGCGAATGACGGCTACAGTTTCGAGAGGAGGATGAAAAGACATCAATGGAGTGTACAACAGTAGGGTTAAGTTTACAAAAACTGTACTTTTTTTACCGTCACTAAATCTATCTTTCTGAGACGATTATTAAATTCCTTTTTCTCTTTATTTTTCTTTTTTGTTAAATAATGAAAACTCTATTGATGATTGAACTGAAAAAAAGACATAGAAAGTTTGTTCATAATCGAATTGATGGTTAATTAATCGAATTAGTAATTTAAAAATAATATAAATAAATAATATAAATAAAATTGGTTAAATTTTCTTTTATGTGTAATATACTATCTGAATCAAATATACTCTCATTTTTTTCTCAGTTCCAAGAATAATCCATTTGTTTTCTAACATTACTCTTTATTTATATCACATTAGTATCGCAAAAAAATATCGATTTGATATTATTATTTGAAAAAATATCATAATTTTTATTAAAAAGGAAATTGCAAATGTTTGACAAGATCAATAAGAACTTTTGTCAATATAAACTCAATAAGATTATAGTAATATTCAAAAGATATTGTATTTTCTTTTTTTTTTACGGAAGATTTACATTTCATAATTTAATTTTTAGAAAGATGAAAAGATAATTAAAAAATTAGTTTAGAGCCACTTATTAGCTCTTGTATTTGTTAAGAAAGATTCATATAATTGGAAATATATTTCACATCCAAAACATATAAGCGTATGGAATGATTTATAATACCGTAATTTGTAGATTTTATATAAATTAATTAATTTTATATTAAGAAATTGTACAACTATATAATTTATAAGCTTCTTTCCTATTGCCTATTTTTAAAGGACTTTTACTATAAGTTCTTTTAAACAGGATATTTGATGAGGTGATAAATTTTGACTATTAAATATAATAAAATTAAATTTATGTTTTAACTTATTTAATAAAAAAATAATATTAAATTTATATAATTTTAATAAATTAAAAAAATCTCATTAAAAAAACATCATAATATAATTCAGTCAAAGCTTACTCTTCCTCTTCAAGATCTTGAAAGCATGAAAAAGTTTAAAATCATAAGCCACAACTCCCACCAAAGTAATCAATAAATGAATCAAAAGTGCTACAGAAGAAAGCTTAGTCGTACCTGAATCAAACTGTCACTATTACCCACTTCCATAAATAAATATAAAATTAAAAAAAATTATAAATATCTTTTACAATGTTAAAATTTACACATTTGCTTCTTATAAATATTTTATAAATAATGTTTATGTTTGGCTGGTTTAAAAAATTTATTAGTTCAAGCCGAATTTTGTATTTAGTTCAAAATTTTATTTGCGCAGATTAATTTAAAATTCCCGAGCTAAAGAGTATATACACAAGATTTTGGAACTTGACTAAATAAAAATTAAAATATAATTTTTATGTAAAATAAAAAATTAATACATGTATTGAATATTATTATTTTTTTAATTTTTTATATATTAATAAAGCTATTATTTTTAATTAATATAGTATAATTAATCATATATATTTTATTAAGATATAATTTCTTCTTAACGTTTATTTATTTTTAAATAAATTACATAGCTATATGAAATATAAAGAAAGATGAAAACTACATATTAATATAAAAAATAAAATATGTAATCGAGTTTATTCGCGAACGTTAAACGAACATATTCGTGAGTTCTTCGAGCTGAGTACCACCTTATTTAGATCTGATTCATTTAACTATTTAAGTCTTAATATTTTACTCAATCATAAACAAGTGAAATTTAAACAAATATTTATCGAATTCGAATTCTAGCAGCTTGGAAATAGCTCAATTCATTTACAACATAAAAACATGTCGCAGCCATAACCCATAAGAATAAAATATTATAGTTTTATTTTTTGAGTTCTTTTTCATATTACATTTAGCGTGTAAAAAGAGCAAGAATAAATAAATTAGACCGATCTAAACCATTAATTTTGAAATAGATTAGTTCATGGTTCGGTTTTGATTTTTTAAAATCATAAACTGTGATCACTGGTTTTGAAATAAAATTAACAGTTCGATCCATTTTTAGAACTCGAACTTTACTGTCCAATCAACATAAGATTGGTAAGAACGTAATTACAATAATGACAGAACAAACTGACGCAATGAAAATACAAACGCTCGCTAACCTTGCCTAAATACGTCCATAATCACAGTAAAAGATAACATTAATTACATATTTTTATTATTTGTCTATAAATGAAGAATTAAAAAATTGGGAAAGCAACTTAAAAAAAAATTGGGAAAGCTGGCAGCACAGGTGCAGGGATTTATTTGACAGAGGTGGAAGGAAAAAAATATATAACATAAATAAAGAAAGTTTGGTTTAAAATTTAAAACAAAATTGTGTTTATTTATTTAGGGTAAGAAAATGAGGAGAGAAAAAGGATAAATGTATAAGTTGAGTGAGAGGGTGAAAAAGCGACGGCGATGTTACCAATGGAATAATTAGAGCTTTTTGGGTTTCATTCATTCTCACGCCCATACCTTCAGACCTAATTTCTTCTCTTATTGTTATGGGAGATTAATTCACAGATTTTAATATTGTAAAATTTATTATAAACAAACATATATTTACAAAATAAGACGTATTAAATATGATTCTCGACTTTTTATGGTGTATAAAATAAAGTGGTATTAAAGAAAAAGGAAAATAGGGGGGTGAAATAAGGGCGAATGAAGAAGCGTAAATGTGAGTGTAGGGTTGCGTTGGGTAGTGTGCTTTGACTATTATCACGCACTTTGCTTCCCTTTATGCCAATTCCCATACCCACACGTTCAACCCACCAAATACATAAATTAACTGGTATGAGATTGTTTTATCATAATCAAAGATTTTAATTTCGAATTCTAGGTCCGCAGCTGCATTAAAACTTAGTTGTAAGAATTTTATCGCACTTATAAATATCTCGTAGTTAAAACAAAAACAAACCTTCATTTTTCCTCTTTCTCCTCACTCTCCACCTCTCCTCCACACTACGTTAATTTTAATATGAATCTTTAATATAATTCTAAAAAGTTGATTTATTTAAAAAATTACATATTTAAATTTATTTTTTATATTTAATTACAATAATTTATTATCTTATTGAATCATTGTATAAAGAGACTCATTCTCAAAGCCATCCTGTTTTCCAACTCATATATATCAAACACAGAAACACTTCTTCTTACAGTCGTGTAGATTATAGAGGTAATTTTTAACATGAAGAATATCGAGGACTATTCTTATTTTATTGAATTTTATATATTATATAATATAAAATTAAATTATTTTTTATAAAATAAATTAAATGTTTAAATTTATTTTTTTATCGTATTTAACAATTACAATTATATGTCTCATTAAGTCTCCATCTTTCTAAAAATTCTTATGGCTCGCTTGGTTGGGTAAGTAAAGAGGAGAAGTTATACATTCTGGGAAGTCAAACTCTCTACTTCCCATATTCGAGGGAAGTTACTTACATAACAAAAACCAAGGTAAGTTGAACTTCCCTAGGGAAGTTCAATGTATCTATAAGGATAATTATGTAAATAGTAATATTAATTTATAAAAAATTTAATAAATAACATCTACTTCCCGGGAAGTACTCGATTATACACAGTTACGGTTGTAAACGAGCCGACCTGAGTTTTTCAGTATTCAAGTTCGGTTCGTTTAAAATTTCACGAGTACAAATTCGCGCCAAACTTTCTTCTCAAGCTTTAAATTTTGTTCAAGCTCGCTTCATTTAAAGCTCAAGAAAGCTGTTGGATGACGATAGATCGGTGAGATTAAAGTTCTATAAGACAGTGGTCGCAAGAATAAAGAGGCCTAGAGAGCAATCTGATAATAATTGAAAAAAATTAGGATTTGATAGTTGATGATTATTTGATAGCATCGTGTAATAAAAAATTAGAATTAAGATGAAGTGAGATAAATTAGTTTCAAAACTATGTTATTTTGTGTGAAACTATGTAGCTTTACTCTAACATATTGTAATTTAAACATTATAATTAGTAATGACATAAAATCAATTTTCAAGTTAATTTACCTAAATCTAATTAACATATTTAATAGTTAAATTTATTATTCAAATAAAAATTTGTGCTTAGCATTGTATGTACTTACTTAAAATAAATTAACACATTGCTCATGACTTCATATTTTACAGTTATTAACGAGCGAAGTAATAAACGAACTCTAAACGAATCCTACATCAAACTATTCACGAACGACTAGACTTATTTACAACCCTATACACAATCTATTAAGTCTACTTAAAAGGTATCATATCATCAAAAGAGATACTCCTCGTTTTCTTTAAACAACTGTCTAATTTATTATTTAAGATAATAATGAACATATTATTTTTATATTAAAATTTGAAACATAAATTAATATTAATAACTCTATCTATTATAAAATAATCTAAATTAAATTCTGAGATATTTTAAAATAAATTAATTTTATAAAATGGATAATTATTTAAGAAAAGCTATTAATGAAATTGTGTCTCGTCCTGAGAGAAAAATTAATTGTTAACTCAAAAAGACTAACGAAATAGTTTTTTTAATTTTGAAGTTTAGGAAAAGCATTTTGGTTTTAAATAGAATACTACAACTAACACATGTTTTCCAATTACGCAATTCTTGATGCATTTTCTTCATACAATTCATTAATTTCTGTAATTTATTATTCATATTAATAGCAGAAAATCCGTAAAAATGACACATTTTTATTCCAAATAATACAATGTGCCGTAATCTATATACTAATAAGAAAGTTATTGACATTGACAATTAATGTTTGACACATGTCATTTAATTAGACTAATCAACATTAATTGCATTCATATGCTAATTTATTATATTTTTTATTAAAATATAATATTATTCATTAAATATAATTAATGTGATAATATTAATATAAAATTTAACATTTAATTTAAATTATAATTTAAATATGATAATAGTAAATAAAAATAATTGTAATAGTATCTAAAATATTACATATATTGATAAAAAAATATTATTTTATCAATAATAATATTTTTTTAAAATAAAAATGAGACAATACTTAATTAAATATTATTAATAATATTCATTTGAAATAGATGAATATTGTAATTAATATAATGACATCTAATTAGTTAAATATTTTGTAATTAGTTAAGAGAAATTAAAATAAATAAATAAATAAATAAAAAAGTATAATTTATATTGAAATTATCATTTACACAAATAATTAATAAGAAAAATATATTATAATTTATATTATTAAAATTAATATAATTGCAACATGGGTCAAATTGCTAGTAATTATACTGAGATTACATTCTGCAATATCAATTGACCGAGATTATTTTTCAAAGGCTATAATGCGATGCTTGTAACATGCGAATTCATGGAGTTAATTTCTCCAATAATTTGATCCAGTGCTAAACCATCTTTCAAAATTAATGTATGAGAGACGCCATTGATTTTAATCACCTTAACAGACTGATTTTTCTGATCACCCCACAATGATTCCAATGCTAACAAGCTTACCATGTTCACCGTACCGTCACCGTCGCCGTACACCACCTCCGGTTGCTCGTCATAGCCCTTTCTTCCATACAATAATTTCTCCGGTGTCATCACTCCTTTCCCGATTATGCAAGTAATTGGAACCTCCGGTGCGACAATCCGTCCCATTAGTGGCATAATCCTAGTTTTATAAGGATAAACTCCTTCCATAAACCCAATATCAACTAAAAATCGATCAATTTGGAAAGCAGAGTAATTCGCAGTAGTGGTAATTACAAGTTTCCTGTGACCAAATAAGTTCGGATTAGGCATAAGCCATAAATTACTCTCCGAACTCCTCTGCTCGTCCCTTACCATCAATGGATCAACAAGAGGAACTCCGAGAGTATATCCCGACGCAAATGTCAGCATCTCTTGTACTGTCCCGCCCCACGGAGCAGAAAGTGCGACGAAGTGTTTGACGTATCTTTTTCTCCAAGATGGAGTGTTTCGATTGAGGAATTGAAGCACAAATAGACCTCCTAAACTGTGCGATAATATTATCACTGGTTTTCCTCCGTTGGATTTGCTTGCTTTCTCGATTAATTCCTTTAGATCTTTCAAATACTTGGAACCAACTCTACAAGGGCGTCCCTCTCCGGCCAAACCGTATCGGAAATCGTACGGAGCCCCGAAGAGTGTCTCGCCACTACTGTACCCAATTTTCTCTAGTGATTCTACTAATGGTGCCATGTAAGCCGTTGTATCCCTGTCAATTCATCACTCAATGGTTCATATTCTGTTAAATTCGTGTTCTAACCAAAAGAATCATGAGTAACTATGTTCTTACTTGAGGTAAGGATCGAGGTAAAGAAGCGAATGAGTGGAGCCAAAATGGGGGACCCGAGTCTCCACACCAGGTGTATTGTAATAATCATCAGAGGTCTTGTCATAGTGAAGCGTCATACGTTCTGCAAAGCACTGCGTAAATGGTGCCAATACCACGCTGGGATCGAACCATAGCCTGAACCACCCATCTTTTTGCCTCAAAGGTGGATACAGTTGGCACAATAGGCTTGAAGGGTTGTAGCCACGGGTGAGTCTAGCTTCTAGCTGATTTCCTCCACTACCAGGCACTAATATCAGAGGGTAAAGGTTACTTGTGGCTTGACACGTACTCAACATCAGGGCCATAAATATAAGTAATAGTCTAAGTTGCAGATGCAGTGTTTTGATGGTCATAGTTGGTGAGAGGTATGGGTTGAGCAGAAAGAGGGAATTGGGGGTTGGGCAAACATGATTTGTGAATTGGCAGAAGAGTCGAGAGTGCAGAGTGTGGGAATGGATTGTGCAGTGGAAAATGTGCCAGATTTCGTAGTTGGATGATTGGTGCAGGTTGGCCATGGATTTTGTCTTGCACGTGGCTTCTTCTGGTAGGTGTTGGGTGCGTGTTATTGCTAAAGAGGCTGAAAAAAAGTTGAGTCTGATGAAGGTTCAGCAAAGCAAGTTCATTGGGCCGAACATGATGGTCCGTAGCCCAAGAGTTTGGTTTTGCTCGGTTCGATATACAGGTTTTAATACAGGAAAATTACACGAATGCACAAATTTGTGTTTAAATTGATATGAATGTAAGCTAAGTTTATTCATTTATGTTAATATCATTTAAAATTTTAGAAATATGAAAAATGCTCGATTTTGAATTTGTAATTGTGAAAATGTCAGAGTATGTTTAGTGTTCATCGTTGTTTATTATTATTCATATGTCGAAAAAACAAAAAATGACATTTTTGCATTTTAGAACATGAAATCTGACATTCATATAATTGTAAAATAGAATCTTGTCAATAAAAAAAAAATAAACAAAACATACTGACATTCATATCATTCCAAACTCAAAACATAATAATTTGTATAATTTTCTGTTTTGATACTTGTACATATTCCTCAATGAATACTATATCCTTTATAAATAATAGTTCATATTAAGATTTATCAATCACTTTGCCAACAAAAAATTTAGAAATAGAAATTTAATTTTCTCTCTCTTAAATTAGTGTTGGCGAGGTATTAATCTAATGACATTTCAAGTGCGAAATTCAATCTGGTTCTCGACATTTAATACTGGAGTAAATTTGGTTGATAGTTAGTGAGTTATCCTTCTACTATACTTGAATAGATTACAATGATAAAGTTCAAATTTATTTTATTTATTGCTTAATTATTCATCAATTATTACATATATTTGTTATATAATAATTTTTGCATGTTTTATGAATGCTAATTATATGTGATCATCCGAAGAGGTGAGTTGATTGATAGGCAATAAGAGAAGATTTTTTTTTAAATAATTGGTAATACTAACAATAATCTCAATTATTGTTGTTGAAAAATGGATTAATTACATCTGATACGGTTTTTAGTTTTTTTATTACAAAAATTTCACTTTTATTTTTAATTTTCATAATAGATTTTTTAATTGCATTCAATCTCTTCTTTTTGCACTTTATACGTGAACTTCTCCTTCTTCTTTCTTTTTATTTTATCACTGTAAATTTTCAATACCTCTCTTCTTCACTACTCTATTTTCTTTTATCACTGTAAATTTCCAATACCTCTCTTCTTCTCTACTCTATTTTTCTTCTTTTTCATGATTTAAAAGACAACTCCCAATAATCAAAATTCTTCTCTACTCTATTTTTCTTCTTTTTCATAACTTGAAGACAACTCCCAATAACCAAAATTCTCCTCTTATTTTTATATCACCATTCTCATTGATGAGTTTATAAGTAGTGATGATCTAGGTCATTCTTTTAAGCTGAGAATCGATTGCTTGTATAAGATCCTAAAAAAAAAGGTTTTATGAACACTAAGCTAGGAAGAGCTTTGTTGTCTATCATTGCCTCTTTGAGGATCAAATCCTTGTGAGTCCATGATCGATTGTGACAGAAGAGGGAGAAGGAAGCTTGAGCTGGGTTTGTGAGAGAGAAAGAAAGAAGAGAAGAGTAGTTGTTTTTTATTTGATATAAATAATGAGAGTGAAAGTAAGTTTTTGTTTCTGTGAGCATTCTTCAATTAATTGCAAAGGAATGAATGATAGAGAGAAAAAGAAAGATAACGTATAAGATGTAAATAAAGAAATTAATTTGAGAAAAGTTTCAGTTTTTAAATAATTTGTAAATAAACAATATAATATGGGCATAAATGTAATCAACCCTTGAAAAATCGTATACAAATTAGATAGGAACTCTTTCTATTGCAAATAGGTGGCATCTAATTCCTCCACTTTAATACAAACCTCATTTTCCTCGTGAGTTGGGAACTTCCTAATTCGACTGTTTGGGATTTGAGAACTATATGAATATTTTAAAAAAAATTGAACTGAATCGATCAATTGAACAACAAATTAATGAATTGTTACTATTTCAGTTCGATTTTATCATTTAGATTGGCTTGTATTGTAAGTAAATTGGTATGAAATCAGAAGAAAACCAGTGAGCGAACCAATTTGAAGTATTAAAAAATAATTAAATAATTTCAAAAATTAAATAATTTTGTTTATTTTATTTTATTTATATTATTTTTAAAATACTAGTTTAATTAGTAAACTACCAATTTAATCAATAAATCAATTATTCATTCTCCTTTTCAATTTAATTATCAATTTAATTATGATAACATTGATCAGGAAGTTGACATTGTTACAAAAAATTATTATTTTTTTTTAAATTGACGCTGTCATTCCATCTGAAAACACAACTTTTCTTTTGTTATGATAGTGGAATTTGCCTAAAATTCTACAAGAAGATAAGAAAGAAAAAATGACAATTTTTAGTTAATTTGACATCACTTTTATGGTGTTGTTAGTTGCATATTTAGTGAAATTGGAGTTAATTTGTCAAATGCATACATCAACATGCATGACACAAGACCTATTCCTAAAATGTATCAAATCAACACAATTTAAGTCATCATTAATCCTTATATAATAATAATATTTACTCTCTAATTACCAAGTTTAAAATGAATTGATCATGACCCTCTTGATGGAAACCTCACAATTTGTGATCTCATAACACGATTTATAAGTACACGATTATAACACAATATAAATAACACAAATTTTGTTTTTAAAAAATACAGACTTGATTAACTTAAATTAGCAGTATACTAAGCTGAGTGTTCACAATGGGCGCCCACAAATTTGTCGTATTATATGCGTTTACTGATATGATTGCCATCTCAGTAGAGTTTTCCAATTACGGATATGTACATTTTGATGGGCAATTTCAACACTAGCTGCCCTGATTTTTCTCCCTTCAAATTTCAGATTAAAAATATTTGAATTTGACATTTACACCCAAGAATTTGACAATTTTGTTCAATTTGTCGTTCATCTACACTGAACTGACCTCCGATATGGTATCTTTTGATTATTTGGGTAACTAAGAGATGCATAATTTCAAAGCCACTTGTCCTTCACTTCTGTTCATCTCCGGCCTACTTGCCCACTTGCTAACTAACCTCACAAGCCAAACTTGCCAAATTTTTTAATGATATTATAATTTGCAAATATATGTTTATTA
>CANYCX011279998.1:0-15597 GCA_948193385.1 Breynia disticha f. nivosa
TTTATCTCTCCTATTTTATCTCTTGTAATTTATTTAAAACTTTATTACTCTAAAAATAAAAATGATGTTCAAGTTTGAATGCTATTTCTGGGAAAACAAGTAATTAAAATATGAAATGGTATTTAAATTTGGGCGTCACATAAAACAAGTACAAAATATGAAAAGGGAAAGTGAACAGGTACAAGATAGGAAAAATGAACAAGTACGTGAATGATGTATATGTGTGATTTGTAAATGTGTGATATACATACAGTGGTTACAGATTCACAACTACTGCTGAACAAGATCACAGCTTCGACTGTACAAGATATCAGTACTGATCACAGCTACGACTGTACAAGATAACAGCTATGGCTGTACAGGATCACAATTTTGGCTGTATAGGATAACAACTTAGGCTGTACAGGTTGACAGCTTCAGCTTTACAGGATTGAATGTTTGATATGAACGATACTATTATAGATATGATCATAATTGTTGATAATATGATGGAAAATGATAGAGGATTGTTATGAAATATTGATTTACATATGATAATTGAATTAAAAGATTATTCACTGAGCCCGCAACTCACACAACTGCAATTTTTGTTTCAGGATCCAGTAGTGTGTTCAGATAGACGAACAGATTATACAGGTGGGTCGACTGCTACTCCTGGATTATTTCCTCTCTTCGTCAGAGCTAGGCCTAGGAAGGTTTGAGTGTTGTTACATTACTGCATGTACATATGACATGTTATCTGAATAGATAGATACAAATTTTTGGTTGTTGAATTGTAGTTATATATATATGGTTTGATGTTTGCCTATAATTGATATGGTTGTTGAGGTGTATATTGATAGAAATAGGCTGATATTGCCTGAGAACCTTGATATGATTTATATTTTTTACAAGAATATGATTGGTTAAGTATATAATAGGTTACAGCTGTGACGCACAAATTCTAATTAAATGTACGAACTTTGTGTTGTACAGAATAGAGGGAATATTAGATCAACACAAGGCTCCATAGGTGTGTTGACTAAAATGATCTATAACTTGAAAAGATTATAATTAAGCTGCAATTTAAATATATTCATAAATGATATGATGAAATAAATACAAATATGAAATAGTTTGTTGAACATGAAAATACATATAGAAGAAAAATATATAAATTGATACATATAAGTAAATGTTTAAAACCGTGATTATCGCCTAATTAGGTTAGGATCTTTCATTTTGGGTGTGGTTTGATTGATAGGAGGTGCCTGTGTGATGAGTGTATATTGTATGGATGATTATATCCTAAGTTGTGTTGTTTTTAGACATAGCAGGTCGAAACAGAATGGGAAACGGCCTGTACAAACCGTTTCCCAAGTCATGCCAATTGCAAAGTCAAGTCAGTACGAACGGCCTAGAGAATGGTTTGCTTAAGTTGCTCCCCAAATTGTTCCCGTTCATTCAACGGTGTAGAACAGAAGTTTTTAGAAGAGATATGGAAACAATAATCGACCTAATACTTGGTAGTTAGGTAAAATTAAGAATTATGGTTACTTATCTAGGATAACTTACTAAAGTTTATTGAATTAGTTAATGTTAGGATGAATCCTTTATCCTTAATACATAAAATACCTAAAGCACTTTAACAACAAGTACTTATGCATTAACTACCTTGGTAAGTGTTGTAGGTTCACTTACTGAGTATTTAGTTACACACATGCATGTGTGATTTGTAGTGATTGTGCAGAGCGACAGTAGACTTGGGCAGGACTTTCCTTTTGGCGGGCTCGGGAGGTGATACTATGACTGTTTAGGTTGTCTCCTTAGCTTGATTTTGAGGGTTTTATTTTTATTTCCCACTTTTGTACATCTATACAAACTATAGTATATAAATGATTTACATACATGATTTGTATTTCATTAATCATGCTCCCGCATACTTTTGCATTTACTTTGCATTTTGTATACAACCGAACTTGGTCAAGCTTTTAAAATTAAATATATTTATGTCTTTCCTTTCGATTGTTTATTGTTTTAGAAAACAAAAAGATTGCCAGAATTGCATCATTTATTCGAAAAATGAGCTTTACAAATTTGGGTGCAACAAGAGGCAAGGTAAAGTTGGAGTTACTGCGCTAAAAGTGGACATTGTAATGCCCTAGAAATTGTTTGAATTAATCTATATAGAAAATAGAAAAAAATAGAATGAAAATTAGAAAGTTGCTAAAAACAACATATGAGCACGGGCGTGGCACAACCGTGCTAGAGGGCGTGCTCATCTCTGCTGGAAAATGATCCGCATGATCTCATGCACGAGCAGAATAAAACTCGTGCCAAAAAGGCACGACACGACCTGGAGCACGACCCGTGCTGAGGGGCATGTTGGCTGGGAAGTTTTAAACAAAACTAATTGGTACTGTTTTATTAAAAATAGACTGCAGAAAAACGAGAGAGGGTTGTGAGAAAACTCTAGAAAGTTGCTAGAAGTGAGATAGAGCAAGGAGGAACTGATTCTTTGCCAAAATTCAAGCTAAACACACTAAGGTAAGAATCATCGACTTACTTTGGAGTAAACTTATGGGTTATGATTGTGATGAATTTTGAAAATGAAAGAAAGGAGCTGAATTAAATGTGTAAATGGCTTTAGTTAACTGAATTAGAATGGTTTGATATCAAGCGGATGATTTAGGATAATCAAATCGGGATTAGAATGGTTAAATAAGAATCGATGTAAGGAAACTAAGGAGTTTGGTTCTTAAAGGCTGGAATCAAGGTTTATCTATGTGGGATGAATTAATTACAGCCTTGTTTGGTATTTTTCTTCTAGGAGGTTATTTACAAACTATGGATTGGAGTTGAGCCACGAGGTTGACTTGGCATATTTTTAAGGTAATTGCCATTTACACTTACCATTGTATGTCTTGCATTTATATGGTTAATCATGCATGATTAATGTGCAATTGTGTTGAAATGGTAATTCAGATGTGTCTAAAAAGGACTTGATTGAGATGATTGTTCATATATGTGTTATTGTGCTTATGTATTGATATGATAACATGTTTATGCTTTCATGATTATTATATTATGTTCTTATAGTAATGTGGCTTTATGCTTATGATTGGTAGCTAGGCTATGTTCTTATGATCTGTGAGATATGTGGAAAGCATGAGGATGCTTCGATGAGAATGGATATTGATATGAACATATGCTACCATTTGATCTTGTTGAAAGGCATGAACATACATTTGATGTGGTATAATATTGGCATGTTGGCATGATTTTGGCATGATGACATGATATTGGCTTTGATATGAGATTTGGCCATTAATTCATTGATTCATGTGTTGCATTAGCATTGGTATGTGACACGTGACCATGAGATATTTCGGGCAAGAGCTCGATGCCAGACTTGGTTCGAGGAAAGGAAAAGAAACCCCGGGGCATATCGTATGTGCTTTGCATTTAGTTGCATTGGCATTGCATAAGTGTTCATTCTTATTGTGAGTATTGTTGTATATGAATGCTTAAATGCTATGTTATGTTTGCTAGCTGCTGTAATGGTTATTTTTTTATGTTTGTTAGCTGCTGTAAATGTTATTTGATATGGATAATGAGATGTATTAAGTGAGTGTAAAGAGTATGGTTATAAGGCATGTATGGTATGGTTTTATTTGCAAGCAAATTTGGTTGAATATGTACTAAAATGGTGTGGAATTGCTGTGCTTAAGGTACCATGTGTGCACTAGTTCTGGTATGGCTGTTGTGAAATCAATTGATGTTTATTGCCTTCAAAATTTGATTTAGTTGAGCAAACCCGTAGGTCAGCACACCCATCACGCTGATCAGCACAACCTCGTGCTGGGACCAATTTGAGAACCACGAGCTAATGCCAAAATTGTTTTTTGCAGATGAAGAGCACGAACCTCGTGCTCATTTGGAACGACCGTGCTTCTTAGAAATAAATTACTAGACAGAATGTTAAACAGAATTTAAGAACATATTTAAGTAAAGATTAAATAGGGATAATTTCCCTATCGCATAATGTACTTAAATCGTAATAAAAATGATTACTTATGCGTTAACTACTTTGGTAAGTGTATGAAAAGTACTTACTGAGTATTTAAAATACTCACGTGTGTGTGACATTATGTTGTTGTGCACATCATTGATAGCTGCCAGACTCTGATACTTGCGGTGAATTGAGAGCAGAGCAATACGAGTTTTGAGGTCTTGGCTCTTGGATTTTGGGATTTTGGATTTTGTACATACTTTGTACATATTAACAGTTGGTTTACATGCATTTTGGTTTTAGCTAAGCTTCCGTGTATTTAAATTTTGTTTGTGTGAACTTTGTGCCAAATTTTTTATGTATTATTAATTTTCTTATTGATTTAGTTATTATATTATTTTAAAAGTATAAATTATAGGAAAATGAGTTTTACAAAAATGGGTCTTACATTTAGTGGTATCAGAGCAGAGATTACATTTCCTACGGACTCTGCCAAGAAATTGTTTTCATTGCATCATACTTTGCAAAACTAAAAGGTTTGAAACTTGATTTTTATAGTATGGAGCCTATTGACGATGTATCGCACGACACCGCTGAGTCGAGAGAATCAGTTCAGGGGTAGGGATCTTCTCTAGCACCTAATGAGCAGCCTACACAACCTAATGTACCACCTTACAATCCTACTTATGCTGCTTTCTAGGAGATCGTGCAGAAAATGATGAGAAGTCAACGAGCATCTAGGAGTCAGAGGTTTAAATATAGATTGCAATTTTAGTGAAGTTAGAAAGCAAGGTGCTAAAATTTTGAGGGCACTACTGATCCTGTGGAGGCAGAGGACTAACTCAGACACATCGAGCGAATTCTAAATCGTATGCAGTGTACTCTAGAGTAGAAATTAAGATATACCACTTCATTGGTTGAAAAGGATGCCTAGAACTAGTGGGAAGCAGTTCTGAATAGTCAAAATGATCCTCCTACTCTGACTTAGGATGATTTACTGAAGAAATTTTTAGACAAGTATACTCCTCCACTATATCAAACAAAGAAGAAGATTGAGTTTCTCGAACTGAAATAAAAGGAGATGGCAGTTACTGACTATGAGACGCTGTAAGACCCATTTTCGTAAACCTCAGTTTCGATTAATTGATAATTTTAGCAACCATTTAAAATGATTTTTCATTAACCAAATACAAACCAATAAGAAAAACAATAATACATGCTTTCATCTAAAAACTTTGGCCCAATATTTATACAAACAAAACGTAATTATGCGGAAGCTGTATTATATTTGAAAACAAACTAAAAGCATGTACATAAAATGTACAAAGTTTGTACAAAATATAAAATCCAAAATCTGAAAATCTAGGAGCCAAGGCCTCGAAAACTCGTATCGCTCTGCTCCCAATCCACCGTAAATGTTAGAGTCTTGAAGCTATCTCAATGTTCTGCACAATCATAAGTCACACACACACGTGAGTAATTTAAATACTTAATAAGTGCTTTTACACACTTACCAAAGTAGTTAATTTATAAGTAATCGTTATTTATTACGATTTATATACATTATGCAATAGGAGTAGTTGCCCTATTAATCTTTTCTCAAAACTGTGCTTAATTTTGTATTACATTCTATCTAATAATTTTTCTAGGAACAGTCGTGCCAGCTTGAGCACGGGGGTCGTGCTCATCATCACTTCAGAATAGGTCTGACACGAGCTAGTGGTTTCAAAACGGGCAATGCACGAGGTCGTGCTGATCAACACAATGGGATAACTTACCTTTGGTTTTGTACAATTCACATTCATTTTTAAGGCAAGCAATACTGCAAACAAGTTCTTAAAAGTTTGGACTTAACCATATCATTCCTAATACCTTAGCACAACAATAACACTCCATTTAAACACATTAGCAACCAAAACATGCTTGCACATATCACTATATCACATACATCTAAAGTCATATTCCATAATTGCACATAAACCAACAATTTCAGTATGTAATAAAGCATAACTCAATAATGTAAATATCCATATACAATTCACAATAAGGATGTATATTTTATGCAATGTTATGTCAATGCAATTCAATGCAAAGCATATGCAATATACCCTGGGTTTCCTTTCTTTTCTTTTTCCTATGACCCAGTCTGGCATCGAGCTCTTGCCGAGAATATCCTTGGCCCAGTCAGCATCAAGCTCTCGCTTGGTATCATCATCAGGCCTAACCCAACATTAACCTCTAGCTTGGAATCTCACGGCCATGTGTCTCATACCAATGCTATTGAAACACACAAATTATATGCAGTTAATTATGGACAAATCTTATATCAAATACACACTCATGCTATGCATCATAATATCAAATGGAATGGTAACACATTCTCATAATCAAAGCAACCACATGCTTTCCACAATCTCATACAAGCATAGTGTGACCCCCGAATCCAACTATCATTTGTGTATACTCAGTTACAAAAGTTTACTTGAGACTGCTATTAGGGAAAAAGAGTTATTAGCTGAGGAAGGCAAAAGAGAGGGCAAAAGGCAGAAAGTTTCTAGTGGTTCCAGTTCAGCAGGGGGATAACAAAAAGTTGATTCTAGAGCTTCTTGCAGTACAAGCAGGGCAGCAAATAGTCCAAAGGAGCATGAGGTGGGAGGAGCCATTTTACCAGGCCTCTTTCTTCCCAGAGCCGAAGCACATGTACTCATACTGTAAAGCCCCAAATTTTCAATTTAATTAAAAAATTAAATAAAATACGTAGAAAAATAAGGGGAAATTTTTTGCATTTTAATTTTGGGAAATTCAATAGGGAATAGAGTGGAGATTTGTTTTAATAGAGGATTTAGGAATTGGGAATTTTGAGGAATTGAAAGGTCGGTATTAGCTTGGGCTGAGGTAGAAACGAAATTTACGAATCCAATAGGATGCTAAGCCCAATAAGAACCCTATAAACGTTTGCCTCTTCATTCCTTCCCTCAATTCTCTTCTCAATCCTTTTTTTCCTCTTAACCCTAATTTTTCAACCCCTATAACGTTTTCATTCTTGCTCCAAATTGAGCAAATGAGGGCTTGTTGGAAAGCTTAAAACCTCTACTATCCATTTTTTCTTATTGTTGATGTTGAATAACAGATTATGAACATGAAAAATGTGAGAGAAAGAAGACCCTGCAGGTGACAAATTTGGGGCTTTGGGCAAACGACGATTCGCTTGTGTGTCGTCACTTGGGTAAGTTTGTTTGGTGAGTAATAAGAGTGTTTTAAGTGTTGAATTAGTTGGGTGGTATAATGTGGGAGATTTTGAAGGAATGATTAGGGAAATTAGTTGGTAGGAAGAGGGAAATGGTGGATTACACTGCTTGGGAAGTGTTGGCAAGTGAGGATCATTAAATTATATCTAAATGAACTTGTATAGAGTATTTATGGTGGTTGGTGTAAAGGGAAGTGAATGTGGTAGTTAAGGTAGATGGGTAATTGGAGGGTGTTATGATAAGAGAGAGGGGGAGTAATTAAAACACATGTAATAAATGCATATTATAGAGAAATATTATTCATTTTGCATAACTGATTGAATGAAATATTAATATGAAATTTATAATGTTAATATTAGGAAACTTGAATTGTGGTGGGGATGGTTCACAACCAAGCCACTAGGTGCTTTTGACAAGGTAAGTAACATGAGCACAACGTTCCTATAAATGTATGCTTATTGTCGTGTGAAATGTTTGGTTTGATCGATATTGAATGTGTGATATGGAAAAGTGCTATGTTGCTTAATGTATTGGAGCATATCGAATGTGATGTGAATGATTGATGATTATGAGGCTTATGTGGGCTATGCTAAATTGATTGTGGACTGTATTGAGATTGTTAAATGGTTGAACTCAACAATTGTTTGTGAAGCATGACATGTTTGGATTATGAATGCTTGTTTTGGTTGCATGGTTTATGCACATATCATTCATGCATTGGGGCTCATAGGGACAAATTAAATGAAATGAAAGGGCTCTTAGTGAGCAAAAATGAGGGAGTAGTTATGGCTCTTGGGAGCAAATTATGGCAGTTAGTGCACAAAATTATGGGCAGTATATATCAAATGCTACACTGAGGCACAAGTGGTAAAATGCTTGGAACGCTTAAGTGTGAATGAGTGTGCCAAGTTGAGGCCAAGTGAGGGCGTAAATTAAGGCCAATTGTGGGCATAAATTATATGGATCTATTTTCCTTATAACCACATACTCCCAGACGACGAGACCCATTTCCAAATGTCAATATAAGGGCACTTATTGTGCAAATTAAAAACTAAATTGGGATCATGGGTGATCACACTAAGAGATGCATTAGCAAGCATACATTCCCATTCCTTATGTTGCATATAATGTGCTTATTTGAGTATGTGTTGGAATTACTCGATTGGTGACTTGAAGGATGAATAAAGTGATTGATGCTAGGATTTGTTTGGCTATGTTATTAGGGTTGTTTATGAATTGAATGTTGAGCTATAAGTTACCTGTGAATTTTCCACTTTGGCATACTTAATAATTGTTGAAGTTGAAATGGTAAAATGATATGTGTTGAGTGTGCTTGCCATTTGCTTGTAAGGAGGAATAGAGATTGTTGATGACATATTTTGTGTAGTGTGATTTTGTGGGAATTCCATTTATAGGCTTGATGTTGGTTAAGTTTCAAGTAGAAATGTGGTGAGAATTTAGGTCAAAAATGCTTGAGACTTGCTTGTGAAGTGTGAATGTTATTTGGGATTGTTTGGTGTATGAAAATTCTAAGTGTTAAATGCTGAATTGAGGTGACACGAACGTGACTCAATGAGTCACGAAAGTGACATCCTTTCTGGGTGCCATTTTTTGTTAGAAAATGAGTGTCACGAACATGACAAAAGTGTCAAGAACGTGACACTATGTATGGACTACAAATGTATGCATTCAAGCGGAGTCATGAGAGAGGCTAAGGCATCACGAACGTGACTCTCCTTCGTGAGACACTGAGTCACAAACGTGACCCTAAGTCTGGACTCATTTTGCATCATTTCCATGAGTCACAAACGTGACCATGCTTCTGGTCACCAAGAACTGCCAATTTGAGCCAAGGATGTATCATTTCTGTGAGTCACGAACATGACCATACCATGTTTCTGGTCACTAATGCCATCTGGATTTGAGTCACAAATGCATCCCTCTTCTAAGTCACGAACGTGACAATAATAGTCATGAGCGTGATTAGGTTTCTGGACACAAAAACTCCACCTGAAAGATGAATCACGAGTGCCCTTAGCACGCCCCCATTCGTGACACTAAAAGTCACGAACGTGACTGATGTTCTGACCCTCTTTTCCTTCAAGTTTTGGGACTCACGAATGAGAGCTCTTTGGTAGCATGACTCGTGGTTCATTTGCCACGAACGTGATGCGTGGTCTGGCTTCAAATATTGTGTTCAATTATGTTCAAGTGTGTGCATTGTTTCCATGCTCATAACCTTAATTTGTCTTTATTGTTGTACCAATGTTCATTTCCATTTTCTCTTAATAAATGTCATTATTGTTGAATGGCACTTATCTAAAAGCAAGTATTTGAAATGAACTCACAATTTCCAGGTGTAATTACTAAAACAATACAAAGATATGTTAGCTTATGGATGGGATCAATGTGTTTGAGTGACTCCATATAAAATGGCTTGAATACATGTGTAATTGTGAAGTTATTTGTATTGAGTTGTTTACAACTCTGTATAAACATAAGAATGTATGTGTGAACACCATGCGTTTTAGGCCTTCCATATTGGCAGGGACTTGAGGGGATTCAACGAGAAGGTGGTAGATTATTTTGCTTGCTCCGTCTCGTACTTAAAGAATCGAAGAATCAAAGTGGGCCGTGCACTAGTGTTTGTTTTGCTCATATGTCATACAAATGGTTTGTATTGAACATGATAGTGCATACATTTATTTTGATAGGTTATAATTGAAATGGAATCAATTAGATTTCTTTTCTTTTATAACCATATGCATTTTGTAAATTTGATCATTTTTGGGATATCCCACTTGTAAACCTCTTATAGTTTTATGCAAAGTAATGCAAATGTATATTTTATATTTTAAAGCGCACGAAACAATCCTTACGTTTATACTATTGAGATTTCAAATTATCATTTTCAAAAATTATGACTACCAAGTTCAGGTACCACTTTGAGCAGAGATAAGTCAATACGAACAATTATGGTAGTCGAATTTGAGGGTCACACATACGGGCGGAGATACTCGTTCTCTTTGCTATAACTGCAATCAGCCATAATATTTTGCTAGGGATTTTCCAGAGAGGAGAGAGCCACAGGGAGGAGTTGTCTCCAAACAGAGGACTGTGGGAGATAATAAAGCAACTGCATTGATTGGTGGTAGTCGAGGGAAAGGTTGACAAGCCATGGATACTACCTCAAGAGGAGGAGAAGCCTCCAGAGGTAGAGCAACTTGACATGCAGGGACAACACCTCAGGCCCGAGTGTATGCTATGACTAGAGATGAAGCAGTAGCTAATCTAGACGTTAACATTGGTACAGTTTCCATCTTTACATATGATACATTAGTGTTAATTGTTCTGGTTTCTACTTGTTCATTTGTGAGCGAGACTGTGGTAGAGTAGATAAGGGGTATTGTAGAGCATTTGGGGTATGTAGTCGCTGTTTCTATGCCAGCAGGAGGGACAGTAATGGTGAAGCATATGCTGAGGAATTGTGAGCTCAAAATTGGCGAGCTAGCATATATGGCAGACGTGATTATTTTAAAGATGGCTGATTTTGGGATCATCATAGGGATGGATTTGCTATCCAAAAATGGAGCAATGGTAGATTGTTATGCAAAATAAGTGATAATAGAGGTTGAGGGTGAGAGAAAGCTACTATTAGTCAGTGAACAGAAGGTCATTCCTTCTTGTTTGATTTCAGTGGTGATGGTCGCTAAACTGATGAGAGATGGATGCAAAGCTTTTTTAGCTTGTGTATCAGATTTGAACAAACCAAAGTTAGAGGTGAATGATGTAGAGATAGTAAGGAAGTATATAGAGGTATTTCTTGAGGAGTTACTAGGATTACCACCATAGTAAGAGGCTGATTTCAGGATTGAGACAGTACCAGGAGCAACGTCAGTATTTATATCACCATACAGAATGGCAGTTGTAGAGTTGTAGAAGTTGAAGAGATAGTTAGAGGAGTTATTGGAAAAAGGATTTATTAGGTCGAGTGTATCACCTTGGGATGCACTAGTGTTGTTTGTGAGAAAGAAAGACAAAAGTATGCGATTGTGCATTGATTACCGTCAACTGAATAAGGTGACAGTGAAGAACAAGTGTATATTGCCACAGATAGATGATTTGATTGATCAGTTGAAAGGAGCAACTGTGTTTTCTAAAATAAACTTGAGGTCTGGGTATTGACAGCTAAGGGTAGCGGAGAGTTTTATATCGAAGACGACGTTAAGGACTCGATATAGGCAATTAGAGTTTACAGTGATGATATTTGGGTTAACTAATGCGCTAGCAGCTTTTATAGCTCTGATGAATAAGCTATTTCAACTATACTTGGACCAGTTCATAGTGGTTTTTATTGATGATGTTTTTGTTTATTCGAAAGATAAGAAAGAGCACGAAGAACATCTCCAAATTGTGTTGGAGTTATTGAAAGCAAAAGAATTGTATGCCAAGTTCAGAAAATGTGAGTATTGAATGGCAGAAGTGGTTTTCTTAGGCCACGTGATTTTAGTAGAGGGTGTTAAGCTGAATCCTAGTAAGATAAAAGCAGTATAGGAATGGGAAGCTCCTAAAAATACGACAAAAGTGCAGAGTTTCTTAGGTCTGGTAGGTTATTACAGGATATTTATTGAGGATTTTTTGAGATTGACTAGACCGATGACTTCTTTATTGAAGAAAAATGCTCTGTTCATTTGGGATGAAAATTGTCAAAACAGTTTTCAAGAGCTAAAGAAGAGGTTAGTAGAGGCTCCAGTTCTGATGTTACCAACCCAGGATGGTGGATTTGTAGGATACACAGATGCATCTGGAGCAGGGTTAGGCAGAGTCCTGATGCAAAACGGGCGAGTGATTGCTTATACCTCACGTCAATTGAGAACGCACGAGTATGAACCCCAAATTCATTAACTTTGTTTTCGAATAAACCTTGAATTTCACACAATTTTTTCTTTTTATTAGTCAACACAAAATCATTCAAAAGGGAAAATATATAAACAATGACATGTATGCATTTCATTAAACTAGGGCAATGTTGGCCAAAATACAAATTAAGTATAAAATATGCAGAAGCGAATGGTTTCAGTTTAAAATAATACATGTGCCATAACCTATACTATCATATATATAGTATGCAAAATACAAAAGTATAGGGTCCCCAAAATCCACTAGGAGCCAACCTAGCAGCGTGTATCACACCTCCTAGCATCAGCAAAATAACTGTCCATCATTGGCTACCACCGCACCCTGTCACTCTATAGGGGAACCTTCGGGCAACACGGGCGTGCTCGTGGAACACGAAACCGTATTCACGCCTAAATTGCCTAATGGCTCACCATTGCCGTGTCAAATACATTCCTTTAGGTGGTTTATTTGCTAAGGAATTCATCTTAGATCGTTAGTTTACTTTAGATATGCATTAGTATGTTATTCGGGCCAAAATTAGGCTTCTGGGCATCATTAACGTATGTATACTACGTAACTAACGTACGTTATGCTTCCATCCATTTCCAGGCTTTGAATAACGTATGTTAAACTCAAAATAATGTACATTAATATCTACAATAACGTACGTTATTTTACAACAGAACCATTTTGTCCACATTTTAAGTCATTTCTCACACATACACATTTCATACAAACTTAAGCATATCAAACCAGCCTTCCTAACCACTTATACACCCATCACATACACACAAATCAAAACAAATGACCATTAAGCATATGACCAACACACTTTATGAAGTTCAAATCCACAATCATATACATTAACATAGGCATCCAATCATCATTTCCAAAACTCATACATATAAGGAAACCATCACCATGCTTATGTTCATTCATATACATAATAATCCAAATAGCAACCTCAATTATGTCATGATAATAATGAATGAATGCACTCATGCTTATGATTATGCAAACACACGATGCATGCTTTAGAGCCTTAAACTTTGCAAGAGAGAGACTCCACTCGATCTCTGCTACTTTGGGCACAAACCCCCTTTTTTATGAATCAGGAGAGACTCCACTCTCTTTGTGCATATTGGGAAAAAACCCATTCTTTTCATAATATGAGAGACTCCACTCTCTTTGCGCATATGAGCAATAAGCCCCCTTATACTACAATCTCCTACAATGATGCTCACATATAGCCAAATGACATGAATGAATGAAATATAATACATTTCCAAAGGCCCATAGCCACACATTATCATAATTGATCACATTGCATGAATCATGTCATCAAACCACTTTTCCATATGTAAAACCATTCCACTCTTTACATCATACATATCAAACATACTCAAATCTTTCCATCACATAAATTATAACACATAGCCATATCATTCATACATAGCATTTCATAACCAACAACTCCTAAGCAACTCACACAATTAATCCTCTCGTTTAATAATACATTTTTCATACATCTTACAACTTCCAAGTATCCCACATAAGGACCATTCAAGCAATACCATTCTTTTAAAACACATTTCCACTATCATACAAACAAATGAAACATTTTGATAATAGATTTAATCAAACCAAGGCTAACGCTACAATTGTAAGTGTCAAAGTGCACTTACCTCGGGCTCTAAGAATCAATTCGTCGCTCGATCCCCGGTTCGGGTTTTGTATGAACCCCAATTTCTTTTAAGTTCATTTTCGATTTAATATAATTTTCGCAACCATTTTTTTTTAAATAACATTTGCACACTTGAAGGAAAAGACATAAACATATATCGATATATATGAAATCAAATGTGGCATACATGCATTTTCTTTAAACCGATCAAATACAAATATGAGTATCAGAATGCAGAAGCAAGGTTCACGATTTAAAACAATGCAAGTGCCAGTAAAAGCCTATACTATCATGTCTAAGGCTGTACAAAATCCAAAAGTGTAAATGTCCAAAAGATGCTAGGAGCCGACCTATCCGTCTCGTATCACATGCCGTGCTCCGCTTCAAAAGTCAAGTCCCAGCCACTACTGACGATCTGCACAGAATCCAACAGTGACAGGTGAGTATATTTTATATACTCAGTAAAGCATTCCTTAATGTCTCTACATGCCGGGGTTTAGGGGAGACGTCGGCCATCCTGGCCTTATTACCCCTAAAACAAAAATGGCACCCTAAATTCATTCCACAACAATCATTCACTTGTTATTTGTCACCATTTAAGTGTTCGTTTCCTCAAGGGAATCATCCTCAACCATTAACATTCGTTATGTATGGAATTGAATTCATTAAACATCAACGAGTCAGTTTTCATAGGGTCGAACGGTTTGGGGAACTGTTTGAAAAACTGTTTGCCAAACCATTTGGTCTTTCTGTCCAACTGATACCATACGAACGGTTTGGGCCAAACCATTCCTCAGACCGTTTGCATGTCCTGGATTGTGCAAGAAGTGAAACGGTTTGGGGAACGATTTAGCTAAACCATTCCTCAACCCGTTTGGGCTCCCTGGAGTGAACATTTATATGAAAACGGTTTGGGAAACGGTTGACCAAACTGTTTCTCAAACCGTTTGGGGTCCCCTACATTCAAAATTGCAGCACTTCTGCACTTGATCATTCAACTATCTTACGTCAATTCCACAACACGATGTCACTCATAATTCACACTATTCACAACATTTATCAGACCATATCTTATAACACTTCTCCTAAATCATCACCCATTTTCCATCATATATATTCCATAAAATATACATGAGCATGACATATCATCTCTTTCATTCCATAACACATATATAACACATATATCCATGTATTGCATCCTTCAAGTTTCCACAATGAACCAATAACATATGAGTGAATGCATTATGCAAAAATGCCAATGGAATAACACAATGCATTGCGCCAGAGCCTTAACTTCGCTAGGAAGAGAGTCCACTCGATCCCCGCTACTTTAGGCAATTGACCCCTTAAATTTAAGAGTGAGAGTCCACTCACTATCCATGCGCATATGGGCAGCTTACCCTTTTTTTTCTTTTTTTATAGGAAGAGAGAGTCCACTCATCTTCCGCGCACACAAGGGCAACTTACCCCTCGTTTCTTATCTCATGCGAAATGTTCATATTGCCATACAACATGAAGTGAATGCCATAATCATTTCAAGGACTTAGCCACAACCATCATACATAGCATTTCCAAGAAAATTTCATCAACAATATGCATCAACATATATCCAACATATCGCAAGCACATCATCGACTCATTCCAATTCAACACATCATTCACATATCATTCACATAACGAACCTGGTTCTCAAGAACCCATTCTATTTAACACAACCATGCCACAACATTATCAACCATCATATAACTCAACCATATAACCAACTCATGTCCCAA
>CANYCX011280212.1:0-15435 GCA_948193385.1 Breynia disticha f. nivosa
ATCTCTTTATTTCAAGCTATTTTAAATTATATGTAAATATTACGATAATCATGATCGCTAAAATATGAAAGTAATGTATTTTATATGTAATTTTTTTTGTTAATTAATCACAATGATCATCAACATAAAACTTGTTTTGATTTCTTTTAATAAAACTTAAAATTGTAAAATAGAATTGTGACTAATATTAATTAATTAATATTGATAAAAACCTCCTTATGAAGTACATTACTTGTAATATTTTTTAATTTCTCAGTTTAATTACAAATTACAATTTTTGTTGGATTTTGTTTAACTCTTGAAACAACGACATATATTTGACCATAAAACAGTAAATTTATTTAGATAAACAAAAGTATGAACAAATAAAATAAAAAAATAAATAATATTATCTAATTCATTTTTTTTTGCAAGTTACATAACTCATTAAAATACTCAAAAATATTTAAAATTAAACTTTTAGGACTCCAAAATCTAAATATTATTCAAATATACATAACACTAATAATAAATAATAATTATGAATTATCAAATTATATTTTTTATAAAGGACTTAAAATAATACAATTAGTAATTAAACAATTACCAATAACATCTTTTAATAAAAGAGTGTTTAATTTGGATACAGTTGAATCAAACACTACTAAACAAACTTCAAAGTAAATATTTAATAACTTCTAGAAAAATATAACAAAAATAAAAAATAATAATTTATCCTAATCATCTAAAACAATACCAAAATGAGAAGAATTTTTTTTTCATAATTTTTTAATTTTGTTCGCTCAGGGATATATTGTATACTTTTATTAAAATAATATGAATTAAGCATATTTTCGTTCCAAAAAAATTTTTGCATCAATAATGAAAGTAATTAACGTAAGAATATAATTTTAAAAAGTAATATATTTATATCGTCTATTTATATAAAAATAACTAATAAAAGTTATACATTTATAGTCAAAGATTTAAATTAATATCATTACTAATTAAATGATTCACAATAACATTGGATATTAAATTTGGATTCAATTATTTTAATTACATAAATTAATTTTAGTAGAAATATTTAATAAATATTAAGAAATTTATTTAAATTATTAAATTTTATTTTTCATAATATGTTTTGTAAAGAAAAATGATTATATTAGTTGAAGTGAACTAATTAAGTATAACTAAAAATATTAAATATAATAAAAAATAATTAAAAAATAATTAGTAAATTCAATATAATCAAAATTTGACACATAGTATCATTAAGGATATTTAAATTAATTTAAAAAATTAAAATAACCAAAAAATTATAAAAAATTGACATATTAACCTCATTAATGCTAAATGCTCTAATTTGTTGACATGTGGATAACATTTATTGTCAATGTCAATAACTTTCTTATTAATACTAGCATTTTGACCCGCGCATTGCTGCGGTGCTGTATATTATAATTGAATTATTTTACTAAATAAAATTACAACGTATCTATTTTAGTAAAAAATTAATTGTGAATTAAAATATAATAAAAATAAATAAATATTTTAAATGAAAAATTGTTAACTAAATATATCTTCACTAAATATTTTGATTTTTTTATACAGTGGAATTGTAAACATTACATTCATAGTCACAAATGAGTATCTTATTATTTAATTAATTTACTATTTATACATCAATTAATATCTATAATTTAAGCTATTTTAGATTATATGTAAATATTATGATAATCATGATAGCTATAATATAAAAGTAATGTATTTTATATGTAAATTTATTTATTAATTAATCACAATGATTATCAACATAAAGCTTGTTTTGAATTTCTTTTAATAAAACTTTAAATTATAAAATAGAATTGTGCCTAATGTTGATTAATTAATATTGATAAAAACCTCCTATAAAATACATTACTTGTAATATTTTTTAATTTCTCAGTTTTATTACAAATTATAATTTTCACTGGATTTTGTCTTAACTCTTAAAATAATGACATGTATTTTACCATAAAACAATATGTTTATTTAGAAAACAAAAGTGTGAACAAATAAAATAAAAAGAAATAATTTTATCTAATTCATTTTTTTGCAAGTTACATAAAAAATAATAATAACTAATAATTACGAATTATCAAATTATATTTTTCATAAAGGACTTAAAATAATACAATTAGTAATTACACGATTATCAATAACATCTTTTAATAAAAGAGTATTTAATTTGGATACAGTTAAATCCAACATTACTAAACAAATGTCAAAGTAAATATTTAATAAATTCTAGAAAAATATAACAAAAATAAAAAATAATAATTTATCCTAATTATCTAAAATAATACCTAAATGAGGAGAATTGTTTTTCATAATTTTTTAATTTTGTTTGCTTAGAGGCATATTGTACACTTTTATAAAAATAATATGAATTAAGCATAATTTTGTTCTAAAAAATTGTTGCATCATTAATGAAAATAATTAACGTAAGAATATAATTTTAAAAATTAATATATTTCTCTATTTATATAAAAATAACTGATAAAAGTTATACATTTATACTCAAAGATTTAAATTAATAGCATTATTAATTAAATGATTGACAATAACATCAAACATTAAATTTGAATACACTTAATTTAATAATGTAAATTATTTTTAGTAAAAATATGTAATAAATATTAAGAAATTTATTTAAATTATTAAATTTTATTTTTCATTACATGTTTTTAAAGAAAAATGATTTTTTTTTAAATCGTAAAGAAAAATGAATTAGATTAGTTAAAGTGCACTATTTAAGTATAATTAAAAAACTATTAAATATATTAAAAAATTAATTAAAAAATAATTAGTCAATTTAATATAAACAAAATTTGACACATTAGTATCATTAAGGATATTTAAATTAATTTAAAAAATAAAATAACCAGAAAATTATAAAAGAATTGAAATATTAACCTCATTAATGCTAAATGTTCTAGTTTATTGACATGTGTCTAACATTTATTGTCAATGTCAACAACTTTCTTATTAATATATAGATATAGATATAGATTATAAGTTGAATCCACACGATGTAGCTAAATGTTGCATATAACAATAATGATAATAATTTTATTAATTTATTCAAATTATATTTAAAAAGAAGAAATTTATAAATAATATTTTTGTATTTTTAAGAGAATTATTTTTAGGATTTTTAATAATAGTCATAGCACTTTAAATTAATTTAGTAGTTTTTAAATTGAATGAGTGATATAAGTGAAATATTGTAATGATCAAATATTATTATTTTGGTGATCGAATAACTCAACAGAAGAAATAATTTCAATTATTTGTTTACATTATCGCAAAAAAAATTAGTAAATATTTTTTGTTTTATTTGTATTATCATGTGTCAACTATATAACTTGTCAAATATCACAATTATAAACACACGTTTGTATTTTAGTATAAATATACAGATAGATTTAACACAGATAATAACTTGGAGATTGACTTACAAATTTAAACCGCGTGGGTTTGGATTTGTTAATCACTAAAAAGGATCACTTTGATGAAAGCTTAGGCGAAGTAGATTCAGATATGCGAATCATTCACGTTTATGTTTGCGAGTGAGAATTCATCCGCGCATATATAGGAGCAAACAAAACAAGAGAATGAAGAAATACAAAGATTTTAAGTTGTAGCTGACATAGAAATGACAAAACGAAGTGAACGCAAGTTTTGAATTGAGAAAGCGGTTGAACATTGCAGATGAACTGTTGTTTAAATAAATCTTTTCGCCCGAGTGTCATGAAACCAGAATGTCAATTTCATTCATGCTTATAAATATGGAAAGTCCTTAATATGGTTTAGTTTATTTTTGCTTACTCACGACGATGGATTGTTTCTAATGTGGGTGTGGTCGTTTTGTCACAGTTAAAAGAATCAAACTGAAATGATAAAAACGACGACGTTTGTCACTTGTTACTTCGAATTTTAAAAAAATGGAATAAAAAAAAACTAAAACTGTATCAGCCCACTTGTCCTCCTCTCCACACCACGACCTCCCAGTCCACCACTGTAACTCAGTCATCTCCTTTCCGCCGCGACGCCCTCCACCGCGCCACTGCCATGTTCTATCGCCGGCAGTGAAGCTTCTCTCCCTAAGCCGAAGGTAAGTGTTAAAAGTGCTTTTTTTTTGCAAATGAATTAATGAACTGCAAATTTGCAATTAACGATAGTGTGAAATGATTAATGATTGTATTGTAACTTGTTTATGGTTGTCAATTGTTAATTTCATTTTTTTGAGAATAATCGATGACGAATATGTGTCTTTTCATGATTTGTTCATTGAAGCATTTTGTCAAACACTTATATACATTGAATTTTGTTAAATTTGACATATCAATGAACATGTAATGTTTTATAAATGAAATTTGTGACTTGTTTTGTGTAAGTTGTATTGTATAATCAATGATGAACTTAATTTACTACATTGGTGTAAATTGTGTTGTAAAGTAGAATTCAAGTAACAAGTTATATATTTGAATGTTAATTTGTTTGTGGGTAGGAAGATAAGGGTGCGATTATGGGGGAGTTATTGAGAAATTCATTTGAAGTTTTCGTGAAATGTAATGGTTTTGCCTACCAAAATGGGTTGTATGTGCCAAGTAATCGTAGAAGTGGGAATTGTGCGCTATATGGTTCATGTGGTAATTATGCCATTACTAAAAGCAGAACCCTTTCCAGAATAGGTCAACTTAATATGGTTCCTGTGTACATGAAGGGGCATAGTTTCTTGGGACGTGTAGGATTGGATTTGTCAAGGACATACATGATATCTGGGTCTAGTGAAGTTAAAAAATTGCTTGGTGCCCCAAATGCAGTTTCTGTTCATGAATCTGGATTGGTTTTGAAAGAAAATGAACTTGTCCAAAGCGCTAATGACGGACTTGACGAGGAATTTTCTCATAAAAGTTTACCCCCATGGGGAATTTTGGAGGTTCATCAGGTATTGGATCGTGAGACTGAAATCATCGAACAATCTTCATTCGATCATAGAACGGTGGCATCTATGGATGAGAGTAAGAGACAGTTTTTAGAAGAAACTGACGAGGATGAGTTGTCAAGAAGACTTTTGGTGCTTAGTAGATCCAACAAGGTTAGAAGTGCTCTGGAGTTGTTTAAGTCCATGGAATTCTCAAATCTAAAACCTAGTGGGCATGCTTGTAACTCACTAATCTCTTGCCTTCTAAGGAACAAACAGCCTTGTGATGCAATGAGAGTATTTGAGTTCATGGAGATTAAGGAGATTGCTACAGGACATACATATAGCTTAATACTTAAATCTGTTGCAGATACCAAGGGATGTGATTCAGCTTTTAATTTGTTTGCGAAAATAGAAGGCAATGTGGGAAAGAAGCATTTTGATGTAGTTGTTTATAATACAATGATATCTATCTGTGGTAGAGTTCATAACTGGTCTGATATGGAGAGAATATGGAAAATGATGAAGGATTTGGGCCTTCAAGGAACACAAGTTACTTACTCGCTGCTAGTTAGTATTTTTGTTCGTTGTGCGCAGAACGAGCAGGCTCTTGATGCATACAATGAGATGATACAACACGGATTGAAACCAAAAGAAGATACGATGCAGGCCATAATAGGAGCATGCACGAAGGAGGCGAAGTGGGAGTTTGCACTGAAAGTCTTCCAGAACATGCTGAATTATGGTCTGAAGCCAAATCTTGTTTCGTGCAATGCGTTGATTAATTCACTCGGTAAAGCTGGAGAGATCAAACAAGCATTTAAGGTGTTTGAAATAATGAGATCAATGGGTCATACACCAGATGAATATACATGGAATGCTTTGCTCAATGGTTTATATCGTGCAAATCAGCACATTGATGCTCTTAAGCTGTTTGAGGAAATAAAGAAAGAACAAAAGTCCCAACTGAACGAGCACATTTACAATACTTGTCTAATGTCGTGTCAAAAGCTTGGTTTATGGGAAAGAGCTCTTCAGATTTTGTGGCAATTTGAAGCTTCTGGACAGTTAGTTCCAACTGCATCATATAATCTAGTCATTGGTGCCTGTGAGGTTGCAAGAAAGCCAAAGGTTGCACTGGAGATCTATGAGCACATGGTTCACAAGGGGTGTGTTGCAGACACATTTTCATATTTGTCATTGGTAAGAATTTGCATTTGGGCATCAATGTGGAGTGAAGTACAGGAAATTCTCAGTGTAAGTTTATTTTCTGAACCATCTGTTACCTGAGCGTAGATAGATCTTATCATTCGTATCCAACTTCCCTTCAAGTGTGTGCTTATCTCAGTTAAATTTACAGGTTGCACCAGATGTATCCGTTTATAATGCAATTATTCATGGAATGTGTCTGAGAGGGAAGTATGAATCTGCAAAGAAGCTGTACCTGAAGATGCGGGAAAGTGGTATGAAACCCGATGGGAAAACACGTGCACTGATGCTTCAGAACTTGAGAAAGAAGTTAAGCAGGAGGAGGACATTTTCGAAACATATGTAGAGGCCATTGCTGTGTTGCGACATTGAGATCAGAATCATAAAGTGGTAGTGAAGGTTGGCTGTGACACTTAGTATTACATGAATGGTCACTGAGTGTGAGTGATGAGAAGGCAAAAGGTATATGAAATGAAGGTTGTTGGGATTTATGCGTTTGTATTACAGAGGGAAATAGCAGATGTTATGTGTAATTGGAGAGAGTTGGATATTTGTTATTCTTTATAAGAAAGTAGGGGATGGAATACATAGTTGTCAGCAGACTTTAGGAGTTGATGCTTCAATAAATTAAAGATTAAGCCCTTCAAATGCAAACCTCGCACATCCAATCCAAGACTTGGATTGGCAATGGAGCAGGTCGGATTAAAAAATCTACCTACCCATTCGAATTGGGATCTGATCAAGTCGTATAGATGTTTTTGCCATCCTATCCAAGACCATTCAGAATAAATTTACAGAAGAGTAGAAAGAAGAAGACAAAGCTTCAATGATGATGATGGTTTCTAACTTTCTATGGCTCCGAAAAAAAACAGCAAGTAGTTGTGTTGTTGTATACATTTGAACATTTTATTTCGCTCTCAGCTATGAACAATTAATAAGGATGCGTATCAAACGTATTCCAGTATGGTAAAAATTTACTTTGAGCTATAAAAAAGTATACACTATTCCAGGCTTTTGAACATAAGCCAATAAGATACATTCATTCAAGCTAAGCTGCCTGTGAGAAAGCTCTGTTTTCGCCTTCTTTAACATCTGCATCACTTTCAAGTTTCTTGAATACTAGCTTTTGCTGCGGAAGTTGTCCATTGGAGAATGCAGTTACCTCTGTGTCTACCATCACCCTATCCTCCTCTTTAAATTCTCCTCTTAAAATACCCTTGGCTATTTCATTTTCCACATACTGTTGGATCACCCGCTTCACTGGCCTCGCACCGTAGTTGGGGTCGTAACCCAGATTTCCCAGTAGCTCAACCGCACCCTCTGTCACCACTATTTTCATCTTCCGGTCTGCAATTCTTTGCTGCACACGTTCCAGCTGCAAGTACAAACCATTCATGTAACATAAATTACAACATCAACAAAACTAGGTGATTATTCTGAGAAATTCCACCCTTTAGAGCATAATCTGCAAAGCAAGGACTCTTAACATCCGCCAAAGACGAAAAACATCGTAGGCTAATTCAATAGTATAATAACTTCAAGATGCTATTGGTAACATACCTGTAATTTGACGATACTGTTGATTTGTTCGCGATCAAGTGGCTGGAATACAATGTATTCATCAACCCTGTTCATAAACTCGGGGCGGAAAACTGATCTTGCAGCATCCAATACTCTCCTCTTTATATTCTCATATGCCACCTCCTTTGATGTATCCTCATCTGTATCCAATATGTACTGCGAACCCACATTTGAAGTCATGATGATCACAGTGTTGGTGAAACTGACAGTGCGGCCTTGCGAATCAGTTACTCTACCATCATCTAAGATTTGAAGGAAGACATTAAACACATCGGCATGAGCCTTTTCTATCTCATCAAAAAGAATGACCGCATACGGTCTCCTGCGAACCGTCTCAGTCAACTGTCCCCCTTCTTCATACCCTACATAACCAGGTGGAGCACCTATTAACCGTGATACAGCATGCTTCTCCATGTACTCACTCATATCAATTCGGACAAGAGCTTCTTCAGTGTTAAACAAATATGAAGCAAGGGCTTTAGCAAGCTCTGTTTTTCCAACACCAGTAGGACCCATGAACATGAAACTAGCGATTGGCCGACGTGGATCAGAAAGACCAGCACGTGATCGTTGAATTGCTTCGGCTACTGCTTTAACTGCAGGATCCTGGCCAACCACACGTTTGTGCAGCTCATCTTCCAAATGTAACAACTTTTCCCTCTCAGATTGTTTAAGTTTAGAAAGAGGGATACCGGTCCACTTACTGACAACTTCAGCAATATCATCTCCTGTTACTTCTTCTCTAAGCATGGACTTCCCAGATCTCATATACTCGTCCAACTCTTTTTCTGCACTTTCAAGCTGGCGTTGTAGAGTGTTCAGGCTCCCATACTTCAATTCAGCAGCACGATTGAGATCATACTCACGCTCGGCCTGCTGAATCTCAAGATTCACCCGATCAATCTGTTCATACAAGAGAGAGATCAAAATCATATCTTTACTTGGACATTTGGGTTTCAGGGAGATATATTTGCATCAACTGGTTCTAGACAACAAGTGCTTACAGTGCTACTTTTAATTTTGTTCTTTTTTTTCCCTTTTAAAACCCAATAATTTCAAAAGACAATTAAGATTTTAAGGTAAGAGGACAAAATGCATATAGAAAAACAATACCTCTTCCTTAATTGACTGAAGGCGTGTCATAACAGACTTTTCATGCTCCCATTGGTCTGTCAGCTCAGCTTGTTTCTTCTTCAGCAGTGACAACTCAGCCTCAAGACGACTCAGCCTCTCTTTTGAAGCTTTGTCAGTATCATTTGTAAGGGACAGCCTCTCCATCTCAAGTTTCAGTACTGATCGGTTAATTTCATCAAGAACAGTGGGCTTCGAAGTAATCTCCATTTTTAGTTTTGCCGCAGCTTCATCAACTAGATCAATAGCTGCAGTTTAAAAATATATAAGTAAAAAGAGAACTTGCACACATATTTGATTGAATTTAGAAAGTACAGCAAGAATTTTCTTCACCTTTGTCAGGTAAAAATCGACCACTGATGTAACGGTCAGACAGAAGAGCAGCTTCTACAAGTGCGCTATCTGAAATACGAACCCCATGATGTAGCTCATAGCGTTCACGCAACCCTCGTAGAATTGAAATTGTATCTTCTACTGTAGGCTGATCAACATATACTTGCTGGAAACGACGCTCCAATGCGGGATCTTTCTCAATATATTTCCGATACTCATCCAGTGTGGTCGCACCAATACATCGCAACTCTCCCCTGCCAAGCATAGGCTTCAAAAGATTGCCGGCATCCATTGCACCATTTGTAGCACCTGAAATGCATTATATTATAACAAAGTCATCAGCAATCATCTTATCATCCTTGATCCATGGTAACAAGCCTGTTTATAGATGAACATTTGAACTCCTAAATGTGCCACATCTTCATTGTTCAGAAAAATTCACAGGTATACCATACTGAATACAAAGTACTAGCATTTTTAAACTACCTGCCCCAACAACTGTGTGGATCTCATCAATGAAGAGGATAATCTGTCCATCTGATTCAGTCACTTCTTTAAGTACAGCTTTCAGTCTATCTTCAAATTCTCCCCGATATTTTGCTCCAGCAATAAGTGCCCCCATGTCAAGGGAAATTAGCTACAAAACAATAAATAATAACATTCAATCACTGAACAAGTGTCACTGCGTAAAAGAAAAGACAAGACCAAACTCGAAGGAAGACTACCAGAAAAGAAAATCCAATCATCAAATAGTAACTTCTCTAATAAATAAAATGACCCTTTCATCACTTTCTTCTCAACTGTGTGTGCAGGATCATAATGAATGACATATAACTCACCTTACGGTTCATCAAAGCTTGTGGTACGTCCCCTTGTACAATTCTCTGGGCAAGCCTGTTTGATGAAGCAATACTTAATCATTTAGACACAATACAGAGTTGTCAAACGAAAAAAAACAATTATGCAAGTGATCACCCTCTATATACAGCTAAATTTAAAATCTACAAATAATGCAGGAAGGTGCCATTGCCAGCAATAGAGAATCTTGAGAATTTCAAGGCACGGTCTTCAATTAAGTTTATATTCTATACCATAAAAAGTATAAATGCAGGATTTGAATATTTATTTGAACTTCAAATCAAGTGTAAAATATCCAAAGTACTGACAACGGCGAAGAATATCTAGCAGAAAAGTCCACAGTGGCAATTTAAATATTGCCAAGGAATTGATTTTTGGATTGATTAACAAATTTTTATCCCTGGGAAGCCACAGATCTTAATTATCTGGTAGTAGCACCACCTGTCTATGTAAAGAAGAATCCACTAAAATGCTTACCCTTCGGATATTGCCGTTTTCCCAACACCAGGTTCACCAATCAACACAGGATTATTTTTTGTTCTCCTGGAAAGAATCTGAATGCATCTCCTTATTTCATCATCCCTTCCAATAACTGGATCAAGCTTTCCAGCTTTTGCCATGGCTGTCAAATCTTTCCCATATTTGTCCAGTGCTTCATACTTTCCCTCAGGATCTAAAAGAAATCAAAAGTTACTTTAAGCTTTTTAAGCAACAATCAACAATATGGATCAACAACAAATAATGAGATCAATAAATGTTGATACATAAAGTATATACGGTCACACAACTAACAACACTACATTTTCAATAGCAATAATTTGTTTTGAACAGGCTAAACATGCAATGAATGTCATTCTACTAATTCCAAATTGTAAATTGTTCTCTTAAGCGGAGATGGCTGAATATTGGTAGCCAATAATTCCTATATCCCAGACCACTCTCTTCGGAAGGTAATTAAGTTCGAATCCAAATTGAAAATCAATACAATGGTTGAATTGCCTTTCATCTAGGTCAACAAGTAGATAATTAAAACTGAATCCAAACAAAGCCCTCAAGCACAGATAAAACCGAACAAACAACTAGCCCAAAATTAAGAAATACACACGACTAGTCAGATGTATCATGGATGGCCAAACAACACATAAGTAAAAAATAAATGCATGCAATTTCACTCACACTCATTTACAAACATGCATGCACCCAAAGCTCAAAGGAGATTTTTACCTTGATCAATAACTGATTGGCGTCCCCTTATGGACTCTATCGCTGATTTTAACATAGGAAGTGTAATCTGAAAATCCTTGAACAACTGCTTCCCAAAACGTTGATCCTGAGCAAAACCAAGAACCAAATGTTCAACAGAAACAAATGAATCCCCATACTCTTTCTTGTAATCCCTGGCTCGCTGAATAAGGGCCTCCAAATCACGTCCTAACATTGAACCAGCAGATTCACCAAGAACCTAGAATAACCAGATAGAAAGATGGAAATAATCAGACCATCATAAACATTTACAGTATAAACCGATAAATGACATCTTCATTGATGTTGCATTTTATAGAGTTTGCATACGATAAGCATATTCATAGGAGAAACATAATGAGTAATTGAGTACTCTTACTACGTATTTAGATTCATACATTGATCATCAGACAAATATACACAGCTGTCATAAAATCTAGCCATCATGAAAGACAGGAATTTTTTTAGGAGTACATGAAATTACCTTGGGCTGACGTTGAATGAATTTATCAGTGGCGTCTAAAAGACGAGTATTGTCAATTCCAATCTTAGAAAAAATCCGACGAGCAAGGCCATTCTTCTGCTCTAATAGAGCTTTCATTAAATGTTCGGTCTCCACTATTTGGTGTTTGTTCTCCTTTGCCACGTCCGGAGAAGAGACAATTCCTTGCCATGCCATATCCGTAAATTCTTGCTGAGTTATCTGTTTCATCACATAAAACCATGCCACCGCAACAACCACATTACTAGAGCTTTACATAAATATTCATTTCATCAAGGGAGTGTGCAAAACTCAAGAAAAAAACGTGTAAGACATACACACTGAAATCATAGAAGCATGAAAGTGAAATTTTAACAAAGGTACCAAAGCAAGCCCAATTTCATTTTTCATCTCAGTCTGGCCTTGTTTAACGTCCATTCAAAATCCAGTTGCAAAAAAACGTACAAAAGATACTAGCATTGTGATTCTTATTCAATTCCACTAAACTTCCACACACAAAAAGAAATTGTTTCTCCCGCATCGATTATTTATTCCGTTGGCAGTGGCGTAAATAGTAGTACTATAAAATTGTACCTTTTTTCTCTATCATAAGGCTTTTATTAGATTAATTCAACATTTCCCATCGCGTTTCCAAACAAGATATGAAATTCTCGGGTTTTTCTCTTTTACATTTCCTACAGAAATCACTACTAATCAGTTGATTACAAGCTTTTCATTTATTTTGATGAGTGAGTTGATTAGAAGCTCACTAGTGACAACTAACAAACAACTAACTAAAATTTTTGCTCAAAAAAACAGCTAACTAAAATTTAAGTGAGCTGAACTAAATAAAGAATATTCGAAATGAAATTCAAAATAAAGTAAACTAGTTGACCTATCCACATACCCTTCCAGACGAAGAAGCATCACATCTGACAACAAACGACGAAGTTTTAGCACTGCTCCTCCAAACCCTCGCATCATTGTGGAATCCATTTGTCTTCAACTGGAGCGAGTTAGGACGAAAAGTCTGGGTAGTGGAAACAAGAATAGAGCGGCGGGGGAAATACGAGGGCGTAGTAGGCAAGAGTTGCGGAGGAGCGGAGCATAGGTTTAATCCAGTAAATGAGGAGGTCATTGGAGTGGCAGAGTGAAAGAGATAAAGTGAAAGCGAAGGGTATGGTTGGGAAATTGCGGGATGAGGTGGTGATGGTTATAGAGGATGGAGTGAAGGAGGGAGAGCGTTCGTGAAGATTCGGAAAAGAGGGATGGACACGTGGCTCTTTGTCCTTTTTTACTTTAGATATGATGCAGACTTAAATATTCCATAAAATAAAATAACTTAATATTCATAAAAATGCCAAAATAAACTGAATTTTCCAAGTCACTATAAATCTTAATATTAATAAATAAAAATACTAAAAAAATGACAACATTATTTTTTCTTGTAGCGAAAGATTGTTTAAAAAAAAGTTGTCTTCTTGGTGAGAGTGTGATGGAGGAAAAGAACTTTTCTTGAGCTGGCATGAAACTAAGATGTCGTGCAGATGAAGTTGCAAAACTCATAACTTTCTTCTCGCTTTTACACCATTAGTGCATTGGATATAAACTCCATAATGCATCATCATTTTATCGATTTGATATTTGGCAACGAAGATACGAAAGACAATATAGAATCTAGGGTGAGCAACAGGAGCGACCATTTCCGATTGCCTCCAACTCACCCCAGGAAGCCATCAACACTGCTCCCACAGCCTTATGGCAGGAAGAGCGACCACATAAACATTTTAAAACCAGAATTCATGTTATAAGTATTGTACCTAATAATGTATCCATTAATCGTGTTATCAAGTCAGAAGTTATCGGCCCTCTTTAAGACTGACTTCTATTTAACTTGTAAGAAATTACGTCGAATGAACTTCTACAGGTTTATTTTCCGCAGTCGGATATCTCATGCCACAACTTCTTCCAAAACTCGAATGCTCGACACATTTTTTCAGCGCATACAGATTCGTGATAATGAAATGCCAATATTTCCAGAGACCATTCGGATTCTGGAGCTATGGATGATACGAAGAAACGGAAAACTTTGGAAATGTTAAGTTCGGTAAAAAGGAAAAAAAAAAAAGTCTGCCGTCTAGTTATGATCAGCATATAAATGTAACAGGTATAGTTCCGAGACACATTCAAGGATAAATTTGATAACAATCACTGTATCGGCTGTAATGGAAGGAAATGAACGGCAAAGTGCTCGCACCTCTCAGATATGAACAATATGAACTATGCCTGCCGCTGCCTCTGAAGATCTGCAACTCATCATCTTTCTACTCATCAAGGAACTGAAACTTACCCCCCCTGCGGAAATCACTTTTCTTGTCGCCGGAAATTACAGTATGACACAAACGCATTTGCTCTGCTTCGATTGCTTCATCACTTTCTTTTCTGCTAACACAAGAAAAAGAACAACTATTTCAATAGAGAGCTTCGGTCAGAAGAAGTTTTACGCAAAGAGAAAAACTTGAAGGATTAGGTAGTTGTTTGGAAATGATTCTGCCTATAACATTTATAATAATGCTTTGTTTTGGTATCACTCCAAAGTCCATTACTTACTTTAGAACAGTAATAGTTTAACTTCACCTGGAAAAGGAAATATTATTGCTCCGACACAACCAAATCGTAATTACGAGACAACTTAACAAAAGTGATGTTTACTTTCAATAATATTTGGCTCTGTGATAGAATATTTACGATGCATTTCGGTCAAAGTACATGTCTGAGTTATTTGGTTCTTCCTTTATGTAAAACCAATAAGTTGAAAAGCATATAATAAGCTAGTCAACCATGAATAAACATAAAAGATGAGGAAACAAATGGAATGTAGAGCCAATGTCAGGCCATATAAATAAGATCTTTTAGAATGTTAAAGAATATGAACATGGAAACCCAACAAACAAAAATTCCAAGTTGCATACTGCCAAACAAAAGAAAATATTAATAATTCCAAGTTACATATTATTATATGTTGGAATATATTTTATAGATTAGAGTCTAAAATATGATGTCAATTAGTTATGGGAGATCATAGAGTGCAATTCGAGTTGTATACCTTTATCTGAGGAAGGTGGTTGAACAACAACATGCATTGTAGTAACCCCACCGGGGATATCGCATAAGGGGCTTCGACATTCTCCTACTGTTCTGTTGTTCTCCAGTATTCTACCTGCACTTATCAATTTGACATCTTTCACCGTTCTTGGACCGTTCTCCTTCTCTGCTCAAATACCAGTAGAAACAAGTTTGATTAGGTTGAACTGCTAGGTGGTTACTCATGCAAATTGATATAGAAAATATAATGTTTTCTGAAAGAAAAAAGGAACTAAATGACTGATACTCTGTTAAGTCTCCATGTCTGTATTTATCAGAGATAACAGTTGAGACTTCATATTCTCATTTGCTTAGTAAACTTTGCACTTGAAACTTGCTAATGCTGAATGTGATTAACCGGACGACTAGAAATACAAGATTGCGATTGATAATTGCTGTAACATAAGCAGTGAGAATGAAATCTTTTGCTACGACAACCGTGTATTTAAATGTTACTGGGAATGCCACCATTTTCCCAATGATGGAAGAAACTATAGGTTCACAT
>CANYCX011280580.1:0-28831 GCA_948193385.1 Breynia disticha f. nivosa
TTATTGATTCTGTCGATTGCTTAAATACATTTCAAGGAAGACTCCTTTTTCTAATTGTAAGACTTAGGGATAACTCCTAACTAGAGGGGACTATCTTCATAGTCTCCTAATCTGACTCAACTAAGAATTGGATAACAAGAATGAAATAATAATATTTTAAGTAATGATTAAACCTCTGCCGTCTTCTTCTTTGCTTTGCTCTGGTAATGTCGTCCAATGAAGGAGTCCATGACAATCTCCCTATCCACAATTTCTTCACCTTCCAAATCTTTGAGAGGCAAAGGAAATTCAGGGAGCTCAAGAGTTGGCCTATGATTACATTCATCAGCAAAAAAAGAAAGTTGATAGGCAATATCCGGTGAAGTTGGAGTGAATGAAGCGAAAAAAAAAAGAGGCGAGAGCTACAGGCAAGAGTAAAACAAGTGTGAAAGCCTTCGACCTCATTATACTAAGCAGAGCTAAGAGAGGGAGCAACATTGTGAAAAAGACTGGAGATAATTTCCAGTTTCAACAAATGAAATAAGGAGATCAATGAGGGCAAGCATACATTGAGTAGAATGAGGTTGTGATGGTGGTGGTGGTAGCGAGGCAGAGGATAGTGGGGATAGAGGAGAAGACAGGGTTTTTAACTGCTCCACTTCACTTTGTTCTGTATCTAGTACTATTACTATATATAAAATTATGGAAGTGCCCTTAATAAGATACCAAAATTCCATTTTACATAATGGACAAAAATGTCTTTTACTGCCAGCTTTCTTCTTCTGTTATTTTTAGACAGTCGTAATCCTTCTCTAGTGTCCTTCCCTTCCCTTCCATCTCTCACTAACACCAAACAACGACTGTTTTGCAATTGTGGTGGGAAAAGGTTTGGTGATTCCTAACACAATGGAACGCAATAAACAGGCATCAAAGCAAAACAAACAGGATCTAACCTCACTTCTAAGAAAATCATGGTACCATTTAAGACTATCTGTCAGACATCCTTTGCGAGTCCCAACTTGGGACGCAATTGTGCTAACGGCGGCTAGTCCTGAGCAAGCTCAGCTATATGAATGGCAGCTAAGCCGAGCCAAACGAATTGGCCGAATTTCTCAATCCACTCTTACTCTTGCTGTTCCTGATCCACTTGGATTACGGATCGGCTCTGGTGCTGCTACTTTAAATGCCATTTTTGCTCTTGCAACACGTTATAGAAATCTTGGACTTGATGTTGGCTCTCAGGTATTACATACTGTGTTTATGTTTCTATGAAATTTGGATTGTGTTTGTTGAATTATAATATACTGAAAATGTGATATTCTGTGCAATGTTGTACATTATTTATTTATTTGTAGGAATGCAACATTGTATTGTTATTGTTGTTTTTATTAGAGTAGTTGCTAGAGTGATTGAAAGTTGGAGTCTTGGAGAATAGATATGATTGCTTTTGTGATTTTGCAGAGTTTAGAGCGGCTTTTGTAGTTGAACTGAGAAATTTACGGTTTAGTTTAACTAGAAATTGTACTCGGATCTTTGATTTGGTATGGATTGGTGTGCAGAAGCCAGTTTTATGATGACGCCATTACTAGTTTTAAGTGCGAATGATTATAATTGTGATCCTATGTTCTATCGGATGTGTGTGATCAACAGGTGGACATTAATGAAAATGCAAGATCTCTTTTGGGTGTGGCTCATGATAGGCCTGGCGATGAGGATTCTCTTATGTCAATGATTAGCTTCATGGCTAAAAAGCATATACTATTGCTTCATGCCGGGGGTGACTCCAAAAGGGTTCCATGGGCGAACCCGATGGGGAAAATTTTTCTCCCACTCCCATATTTGGCAGCTGATGACCCTGATGGCCCAGTGCCACTTCTTTTTGACCATATACTTGCAATCGCTTCTTCTGCTAGACAAGCTTTCAAAAATGAAGGTCCTTTGTTCCCTTCCTTAAATTAAAGTGGGATCAGCTGTGTGTTTTCCCTCCTGTAAAGTGTTAAATTGTGTGGCTTGGAAGTAATCTCATTATTTTTTAGAAGTGATCTCTTTTTTAGTCAGCATAGTCACTGTGATTAAGAGCAACTCATGAGCATCTGTGTTTCCACTAAGAGTTTTGGTCGTGTACATGGCAGATACACTTGTGAAGCTAAATATTCCACAAATGATATGGCATAGATGTTCAACTACACATTTACTTTGTACGCCAAAAAAATGAATCAAATGGATTGGAAAGAGCATTCCTTGTATTCAATCGCATTGTCTGTGTGCCGTTATTATCTCACTCTTTTAGTTTCCTAAATCATGCTCACTGATTTCAAAGTAAGTCAATGTACATTGAAATGTTGGCTCATCGTCCTGTATTAGTATTTAGGAATGAGCACTGTTGCGTTGTTACGTTACTGAATCAGGTAGCTAATGATACAGCTGCTTCTTTTTGGTAATTCCATGTCATATTTTGAATGTTGACTTACGAATATCATGTTTTCAGGTGGAATACTGACCATGACCGGGGATGTTCTTCCTTGTTTTGATTCCTCTTCCATGTTCATTCCTGAGGATGCATCTTGCATCGTCACTGTGCCCATTACTCTTGATATTGCTTCGAATCATGGTGTTGTTGTGGCATCAAATTCTGGAATTTCCACCAAATGTGGCAAAGTTAGCTTAGTCGAAAATCTCCTTCAAAAGCCTAGCTTAGATGAACTTGTCAAGAATCAGGCAATTCTGGATGATGGTAGAGCATTGCTTGACACGGGAATAATAGCAGCCAGAGGCAAAGCATGGGTAGAGCTTGCAAGACTTGCTCTGTCCTGCCAACCAATGATTGAAGAGCTTTTAAATAGTAGAAAAGAGGTAAGTTGATTAATTTTGAATATTCTTTTACAGAGCAATGAGTGTTACTCAAGTGTCTGAACACTTTATCACAGACCAATCAACTTCCATCATTTTTATAAATATTTAGTGCTACTCATCTAGTTCATATGTTTCTCTGTGCATTTTGAACTGAGTGATTTGGCTCTTCATCTGTGGGATCACTTCCTCGTGAATTACTTTTTCAACAAATAAAGAAACGCTATTTATAATCATGATATCAAATTTTAAATTATTTCGTATCATATCTAGTTTTGAACAGCTACTTTCTTGCATAATGGTTTAAACCTCTTCATCTCCAGATTATTTGATTTTTATACCATATACTTTAAAGAGTGTTTTTGTTGGCTTAATGAAGTGCAAGTATGATCTAGTACTGAGTTGTCTTGTTGACATGCTTAGGGGAGGATGATGATGCATTCTAATTCATTCCTGAAACTTTATGCAGATGAGTTTATATGAAGATCTCGTGGCAGCTTGGGTGCCTGCTAAACATGAGTGGCTGCTTGAACGCCCCATGGGCAAAGATCTGGTCAGAAGTTTAGGAAACCAGAAAATGTTTAGTCACTGTGCTCGTATGTTAAAGAAAACTGAAGGCATTGTGTGTATATATATTAGTGTTACTCTCATATTCTTACTGATTTTTCACTTATTGGTACATTTTAACTGCAGATGAGTTGCTTTTCTTACACTTTGGAACCTCGAGTGAAGTTTTGGATCACCTATGTGGAGCTAGCTCAGAACTTGTTGGCCGAAGACATTTGTGTTCTATCCCAGCAACCACAGTGTCCGACATTGCTTCATCAGCTGTTGTTCTTTCTAGCAAAATTGAGCCTGGTGTCTCGGTTGGGGAAGATACTCTTATATATGATTCATCAATTTCCGGGGGTATTCAAATTGGTTCGCTGTCTATAGTTGTTGGAATTCACATCCCAGAGGACACTGGTGGCATGCCAGAAGGTTCTTTTAGGTTCATGCTTCCTGATCGTCATTGTCTTTGGGAGGTTCCTCTAGTGGGATGTACATTTAGAGTCATAGTATACTGTGGACTCCATGATAATCCAAAAAATTCAGTCTACAAAGATGGGACATTTTGCGGGAAACCCTGGAAAAAAGTCCTGCTTGATTTAGGAATACAAGAATCTGATCTGTGGCACTCAGCTTGTGGTCACGACAAGTGCTTGTGGAATGCAAAAATATACCCAATTCTTCCTTACTTTGAGATGCTTGTTTTCGCTTCATGGTTGATGGGGTTGACCGACCAAAAATCTACAACCTTGCTTTCCTTGTGGAAAAGTTCGCCACGTGTAAGCCTGGAAGAGTTGCATAGATCGATTGATTTTTCAAAAATGTGCATGGGGTCAAGTAATCATCAAGCAGATCTGGCAGCTGGAATTGCTAAAGCTTGCATTACCTATGGCATACTTGGGCGGAACTTGTTTCAGTTATCTCAAGAAATTGTACAAAAGGAAGCTTCAGGAATTGAAATATGCAAGGACTTCCTGGACATATGTCCCAAACTTCAGCAGCAGAATTCTAGAATTCTTCCCAAGAGCAGAGCATACCAGGTTCAGGTTGATCTCCTTCGAGCGTGTAGAGATGATACAAAGGCATGCCATTTAGAACGTAAAGTTTGGGCTGCTGTTGCTGATGAAACTGCTTCAGCAGTTAGATATGGTTTTAAAGGTAAAGGCTAAACATGTTTATCTGGAGTTTTCCTTGGTATGAAGGACATTTATGATAGGATCCTCTTACCATATGTTTCTCTTTTCGTGTGCAAGCGTGATCTGTGTTATATTCTGCTTCACCGGGGTTCACGTCCCCTAGTTTCAATGAAGTTTATTGATATTTTCTTGTTCTTCTGGTTTATGTAGAGCATCTCTTGGACTCTCCAAATGTAAACAATTGTTTTGACGGTGATGTTGACCAATCTTTCTCCTTTAAAAGAGTGAAGGTTGAGTTACCAGTTCGTGTAGATTTTGTTGGGGGATGGAGTGATACTCCTCCGTGGAGTTTAGAGCGTGCTGGTTGTGTTCTCAATATGGCGATAAGCTTGCAAGATTGTCTTCCAATTGGCACAATTATTGAGACAACTGAAATGGCTGGAGTATTTATAAAGGATGATGCTGATAACCAGCTATACATTGAGAATCTGAGCTCAGTCGCTCCTCCATTTGATGGCAACGATCCTTTTCGTCTTGTAAAATCTGCATTGCTTGTGACAGGGATTGTTCATGAGGAACTTCTCAGATCCATGGGTTTGCAGATCAAGACATGGGCTAATGTGCCCCGTGGCAGTGGCTTGGGAACTTCCAGCATTCTAGCTGCTGCCGTCGTAAAAGCTCTTCTTCAGATAACTGAGGGGGATGAAAGCAATGAAAATGTGGCGAGGCTTGTATTGGTATTGGAGCAGCTCATGGGTACAGGAGGAGGCTGGCAAGATCAAATTGGGGGTCTGTATCCTGGTATTAAATTTACTACAAGTTTCCCCGGTGTACCATTGCGTCTTCAAGTTGTCCCCTTGTTGGCTTCTCAGCAGTTAATTTTGGAGTTGCAAGAAAGACTGCTCGTGGTATTTACTGGTCAGGTGAGTTGTCAACATGATCCTCTTTCATTCAGAAAAAATAAGGATCGTCGTTAATTTTTTGTTAGGTCGTGTTTTGCAGTATGCTGAGATACAAGTCTGTTCGTGTCACGCTGATTCTCAGCTGATTTATAGTTTGATACTAATCAAAGACACGACTTTTTTTTTTCTTTAAGTACACGCGTTAGTGTCGCTTTGAATTGGACTGAAGAAAATTGTATAACAGGTTCGACTTGCACACGAAGTTCTACAGAAGGTGGTAACTAGATATCTTCAAAGGGATAACCTCTTAATATCGAGCATTAAGCGGCTAGTTGAACTTGCGAAAATTGGAAGAGAAGCACTGATGAACTGTGACGTTGATGAACTTGGGGAGATCATGGTTGAAACTTGGAGGTTGCATCAGGAACTTGACCCTTATTGCAGCAACGAATTTGTTGACCGTCTTTTTGCATTTGCAGAACCCTACTGCAGTGGCTACAAGCTTGTGGGAGCAGGTGGAGGGGGATTTGCTCTTTTACTTGCCAAGGATGCACAATCTGGAAGTGTTCTGAAGAGTAAGTTGGAGGAATATTCAGAGTTGGATGTTAAAGTCTATAAATGGAATATCTTCACTACTAGCAACTAGATTGAGTGAGGTACATTTGGGCATAGATATCAGCAGAAAATTGTTCCATGTTATTATTTTTGTTGGTGATACGTAGATTGTTGAAATCATGATCTTGTAAGCAATGCGTACTACTTGGTTGTAAGTATCTATTACAATACTTAGATTCAATTTGTTGTCGAACATGTAAGAACTAGGAATTCCATTGGCCTGCTTATCGTGCCAATAGACGCTGTCATTCCATTGGTTAGTGAGGATATGGTTTTGCATTGAATGGATGGATTGGTGGGCGTGACAGAAAATCTTGGCATTTGTTCGATTGTTGTGGTGACCAATAAGAATGACAGCGTTTGAGGATCTAAATTTTGGACCATATGGATTTCTGTATGAAACTCTTTGGTTTGATACAATAGCTTATGTACAATGGGGTTAAACTACAATAGTGCTCCCAAAAATGAACCTTACAGAATAAAAACACAAAAACCAAAATGTATACAGCTCAGCCTCAGCTCGTAAAACAGCAGCAATTAACGTTAGGTCGCTTCTGCCTAGACCAAGAAACGATATCTTTGGTCTTGGGGTAACTGCTTCAAAGCTATGATCATCAAAATCAGGAGGTTTTGAGACAACATATGCTGCTTCTCTCTCCTCTCCTCTCCTCTCCTGTGTTGCCTCCTGCATAGTCAATGGGAGAGGATAAATAAGTTAGCACAAAGTGTAATCATTTCTTCTCCATGAAACCATGCTGAAGGAAGCATATCACGTATAGTTATTTCATGAAGTTGGAACCTTTTTTGTTTTTAAAGAGAAGAAAAAGTACCTGAAACTGCGGGTATTCTAGAGAAATCCTCCTTCCTGAATTCACGACATTATCTATTCTGTAACCTTTATCCATTCCAGCAAGATCAGGCCTTTTTTCTCTACCATCTCCACCTTCATGCGATCCTATGATTAGCTAAGATGACGAAGAAAATTAGTGAATGTTAAAAAGGAAAATTTCTTTTTCTTCAAATACATTTTTTCGAAAAAATACAACACTACCAAATGTCACACAAAAACAATAAAGCAGTTTCATAATTTTCTTTAAGGTCTACAATTGTAGATATATTTTTAAAATGAATATATATAACATATATGTCATTAATTAATTAACAATTAATTAATTAATTAAATGGTTTGCCCTACTAATCTAGAATTTTATTTACCATAACGGAAGAACATCGTAACTGCACGTCTACTCATCGAGAATCAATTCATATTTTGCCCTTAAAATTATAATTTAAAAGAGACTTCTAAATTTTAGATTTTAGAATCTGAATTTGATGTGTTAAATATGATTAGAGAAGTGTTGTATATATAGAAGTTTATGTAATAGTTGGTAAACAAATAACTTTCTACTAAAAATGTATTTTAGTCCCTAAATTAAAAATGATTTTAATTTAATTTTATTATTAAATAAACTATAATTAAATTTTTTTACTTAATTTAGTTTTTTTTACTTAATTTAAGTTTACGTAATAGTTGGTAAACAAATAACTTTCTACTAAAAATGTATTTTAGTCCCTAAATTAAAAATAATTTTAATTTAATTTTATTATTAAATAAACTATAATTAAGTTTTTTTTACTTAATTTAATTTTATTATTAAATAAACTATACAGCAATTGCGAGTAGAAACTTTCTCCATCGATGATCATGTTTCATTTTTTTAGAGCTGAGGCACTTGATAAACAATGAGATTAATTTTTGAGAAATTAAGATTATTTATCAAATACAACTGTGATCCAAGGATGAAGTAATAACTCATAGTAATTGTATTATAATTATATTAGATTATTTTTGATTAAATATTTTTATTTATTTATAATATAAATATTTTAAAAAAATTACAAATGTATTATGGATTTTATGGTCCACATGTGAAAGCTCACACGACAACCACATCTCCGACCGACTAACTATATGTCCAGCTACGATTATGTTGATGGGTTATACTTCACCTGTTTACGTGACAGTCAGTGGGGCAATCCAGAGAAGTGTGAGTGAGTCTCAAATCTGAGTTCCAATGCCTTTGAACAAACATAACTAACCAAAAAAGCATGCTTGCATTGTCCTCATCTTCCTCATGCTTTTCCGCTTCTTCTACATCATCTCAATACAAGATTCTCATACTTATGTCCAAGAAACCTGAGTCTTCTTCATGTCCTAATAAGGTTCTTTTTCTTCTTTTATTTTATTGCTCAATTTTCATTTAATTCACCAAGTATCAGTCTTGCTTTTCTTTAGCTGAGAAAGCTCAGAGTCTTGCTTTTCTTTACCTGAGAAAGCTCCGATTTTTATTGTTTAGCACTTAATAATCTATAGTTTTATATTCCATTGGTTGTCATTTACTTACAAATGCTGAAACCCTTTTGTGTGAACACTGAAATTTTCATTCTTGGTGTAGAGAAAATGTTGATTTCTGTCCATTTTTTTTTTACAATGCTTAATTATTTGGTTCATTTTAGGGTTCTGATCCACCTCCAAGAATCACATCCAATGTGAAGCGGAATTTGCAAATTTTGAAGCTTTGGAAGGTTGGTTGTTTTCAAAACATGTATGATGCTACAATTTAATTAATAGGAATTGGATCATCAAACTTAATTCGATAAAGGTGTTAATGTAGGCATTCCAAAAGAGAAAGTCTACCACACCTAAGCCTTCTACTAGTTATCGGAAAAAGAAGGTGGAGAAAGAGGATCTTCCGGAGGATTTAGACCTCTATCGTGATCCTACCTTGAGTCTCTACTAGTAATACATTTTCATTGGTTTTTTTTGGGTGTTTGAATTTGTCAAGTAACTTCTCTGGTTTTGAGGCTCTAGTGTTAAATGTTGCCTTTGTGCTGCTGACTATGTCTTACAGTACAAACCAGATTATAGACAATGCAGTGCCTGTGTTACTTGTTGATGGGTATAACGTGTGTGGCTATTGGCCGAAGCTGAAAAAACATTTTATGAACGGAAGACTTGATGTTGCTCGCCAAAAGTTAGTTGATGAACTTATTACATTCAGTATGCTGAGGGGTATGTATGGTTCTCTTATTTCTTTTTCTTTTCTTTTCCCGCATGAATGAGCATTACTGTGAGTTGGCAATCCATTTATTCCAAAATTGAGAAATCTGATTACATAATATGCTTGAATATGTACACAAGGAAAGTTTCATCGTTTGGTTTGGTTAAAATGTTTCTTTTTATTTTGGTCCTGAATCATTGCGATGCCACAGTTTTGTTTCCGCATTATTATCTTGGGTGATCTCAGGTGTGATGAATTGCAGTTTTGTTCCAACTTGTGTAATGGATACCACTGGTTAGCTTAAAGTCTTTTGTTGGCTTACTTGTTTTGAAGTCCTCTCTGTTGTACTGAATGACTGCTAGATGGAGTTTCATGGATAGAAGCTGGCGGTGATCGGTTAAAGGAAAACGTAATTTTAACTTTGAATTATTTTTTTTATTGAACTAGTTGGATATAAACCATGTTTGGGAAGAGTTCTGCTTCTGAGAAATTTTGCCATTCATTTTTGCATCTTTACATAGAGTCGGGTTTGAAATACTAAGTAGATAATTCCTGCATTTTTAAGAAGGTTTAGAGCCAAGAGGAGAAAGAAAGTTGGGAACCTGAAAAATTCTTTTATATGCTTCAAGTATAAGATATCTTACTCCGGATGACTTGCATCACGACTCATGACTCGTGCTTCATGCATTAGGTGCGCAAAATCTTTGGAAGCGATAAAGTCGATATTTATCTGGTATTGTTTGCAGTAAGCATTCTTTAATGCATGTCATATCTTAATGGATTTAAGATTTTTGGGCTGATCCTTTGATGCAGCTTTCAGGAGTTGGTGATTCCTAAATTATGAAGAATTATTTAACTGTGTCAATATGTCATCAATATGCAACTGGCTTTTTCCTATCTAATTGTACATTTTTTAGTGTCATTCCAATTTCGTCCTTTGTATTTTTTCATTGAAATTCCTAAGAAGGGCATTTTTGCTGCAATGCAACTCTTTTAGATGACTGTTAGAGAAGATTCATTTTCTTCGTGATATTGTTTACTCATATTGACGACTTTGTCTCTACTATTTTGGCACATTCACAGAAGTTAAAGTGGTCGTTGTCTTTGATGCCATGATGTCAGGGCTTCCCAATCACAAGGAAACTTTTGGCGGGTACATTTTTCACCGCACAACTGAACTCCTTATTCTTATTCTTGTATTCTTCAGATGATCCTATGTATCACTATTTCTCATATGTAGAGAATAACAAGGATTTTGATTGTATTTTGAAGATCAGTTGATCTCTTTTTTAACCGTGGTCAATGCTTTAAGATGTTCTACTTGTTTGAGTTTAGCTTATCCGTAAAAGTTCTCTATCTGAGTTCATGCATCTGCATTGTTGAAGAGATAGTTAGAATTATAGTTTATGGGGAAAAATGTCAAAAGAGTTGCAATAGTCTATCATAACTTTAGTTCTGTGTTCTTTTTTAATATTGTATTTTGTGCTTCTTCAATCTAAATATTATATTATGAAGGAAATATCATGTCTAAATTCTACACTAAATTGGTTATTTGATATATAGTCAAGGTATCCTTTCCTCTTATCTGAATATGTATTATGATGTCAACATTGCTCAGCTTTTTGCAGTGTTGATATAGTGTATTCAGCAGAGACATGTGCTGATGCTTGGATTGAAAAGGAGGTATGTTACAGTATACCACTAATGATGGAAAGTAATTCTTTGTGTTTTACCACATTAATCATATTCATACTAGATTTTATGAACTGTAAAATGTGAATTTACTGCTGGATGAGTTGCTCTTTTCAACTAGTAGTGTGCCACTTCTTTTACTTTGATGGAAGAGCTCATTCGCTTATTTGTGCTTGTTTACCAATAACATGAACAACGGGCGGGAATTTTCCCATTCTGTTTCTGCATATACTTCCCGTGCAACCTCTTTGTGCTCACTTCTTTCACTGTGCCTCATCATTTGTGATTTAATCAAAGTTGAAAAAACAGTTACATATTGTTTTTTCGTAAGAGTTTTTGTATCAGGTGAAACTGTTTTCTGATAGTCTCAAAGTAAAGTGAAACTGGTGTTAAATGTGGTCGTCCCCCTGTTTCCAGGATCTCAAGTTTTTTCTTCTTTGAATTCTCTTTGATGGGGATTTCACATTCATGGGGTTGCATTGTTTGAATTTTGCTTTCTCTATGCTTGCATGTACATGTGTGTTTATTCGTTCCCATGAGTTAGAATTGGCTGCAATTTGAGCGAGTGTCCATATTGTTATGCATGGTTCCATGAAATGTACTTTTTTACAGGTAGTTGCCTTGAGGGAGGATGGATGCCCCAAAGTGTGGGTTGTGACATCTGATCATGTTCAGCAGCATGCTGCTCATGGAGCCGTAAGTTAGAGCATGTATACTCGGTTGAACTTGTTCTGAATGTAGCTGATTATGTTGATGACTAAATAATAATCTTATTTCTTCATTATATTTAATGCTTTCTTTGCTATTTTACGTATGATTAACCCAGAGTTTAGGCACAAGACGACTTCATTCTGAAAAAGAAGATGCTATTTTCATTCAGTTCAGAGCTAGTAATCAAATAATCATTGTCATATAACTGCATACTGTATATGTTTGATTTTCCAAATAACCTGTGAAGTAGCATTATAGGTTCATAGAAAAAGTTAACGTTGACTAAAATGAGTTTTCAGCTTGTTATTGTTAATGCCTCAGAACTGAGATTTTGTGGTGTCCTTTTTTATCTTATTGTCAGTCCTCTGTCTTGTCTTCATCTTTCTTGTCCTTAAAAACCCTGTTTCTTTCTTTTCAAAATTAAGTTGTCTCCTCTTGAGCTTGGGATGACAGATGACAGAACATGCGGTCTTAACACATTTTACTGTCAAAAACTTATGTTTGAATGCTATTTTCTTTGTTTAATTCTGATGAGATCTTTTCCGCTGTTGTCATAGGGAGCCTTTGTTTGGAGTTCCAAGGCTCTAGTCAATGAAGTGAGGATCCATTGCCTGCTAATTCTCATTGTATCAGATTATTAAATCATCAGTTTGATTATAACATCCATGATTATTTCAATGTAGATTAAGGCATCGCAAAAGGAGGTAGAACGAATTCTTCAGGAACAAAGGTATGCTCATTCATTCTTTTTTTTTTTTTGGGAAAAATGTAAGAGTTGAAAGTGTAGATCACATGGCTAAAAGTCGGAAGAGAGTGTGTGATCGCAGAGTTAGATTGCTAGGTGGCAGTGAATGGTGGTGCTTCGGATGTGTGCTATTGCATTTATATTTTGTTATGGTTTTTGAAGATTGCATATTGTTGGTAGCTTCTTAGTGTAATGGCAAAGTGGTTATCTGTGAAGAGATACTGAATCACGTATCCATGACTTAGTTGGCTTCTCAAATTCGTTAATAATGAAGATGAAGGCTGTAAAGTCCTCAGTATCTTCAATTTGAGACATATTAATCATCAGTAGCAGCAATAGTAGTATATTAGTGGCAACCAATATAAGTTATATGTATAATAGAGGCTGCAACTGTCCGCTGCTGAACTGGTCTATCATATCTAAAATTTGGAAAAACATATATATGCATGTGTGCATGCTGCCATGATCTCTCTTGTTTTTTGTGTGTGTGAGAGCAAGAGGGGGAGAGTGTTAGGAGGCATTTGAGAAGATATGGGTTGATGTTGGTGGTATTTTCAGGCCGACATCGTTCCAGGGTAAATTGCTGAAGCATAATCTTGATTCGGAAGTGGTGAACGCACTTAAGGATCTGAGGAATAAGCTAGCGGAGGAGGAGTTAAGAAGAAAGTGATATGTAGTGTTGAGCAGAGTGAGGATGGATGTTGATAATCTAGAATTTGATAGGTGTAAGGTAGTTTGAATGGTAGAATTTGAGGTGAAGTGCATAGTGAGGAATTTTTTTTCCCCCTACAAATTCTACTGGGGAGGGATGCTTTCGATGTCGATTGTTTATAATCTTATAATTATGTAGTAGTAGAAATGTATAATCTTAATTTGAGGGTTTTCATTTCTTGGATCAACAAAATAAAGCAGTGTACTTGTCAATATTGAGATTATCAAGTGAAGGGAATAATTTCCTCGTTTTCTGAAATAATCACAACACACTTAGCATGCATCTCTGAAGAATTTAATTTAGAGCAATTGTATCCAATGAAGTATGAACAATATAACAATCAAAGTAGCCTTGGTTAAAATTATAAATCATTTTAACAACATTTCTGATTTATTTTTTTTTTTAAAAAATATATGATTACCTCTCTAGGCCAAATTAAAAGAAAATTATTTATTTTTGTTAAAATTAAGAGATTCGAAAGAGATAATTTTATTTTATTAACTCTCTTAAATTATTCAAGAAAAGAGTCTTTAAAAGACTTATTATTGACCTCTATATAGACAAAATGGAATAACTCATATTTATTAATTAACCATGATAAGTTAACCATATATTTTGATATGATGTTGGGAATTAAGCTTAAATTCCAAGATGCATCCTGCATTATTTCATAATTAAGTTAGGGAAGAAAGAATTAAGGGGATAGATATTACAGTTAATGTTTATTTATTAGAGAGATTAATTTGGATTTGATATTATATTTGAATTGGTTGTTTAGAGTGTATATATGCATGCATGTTTTGATATACATTACACATGCATGCCACTGTTTAAATAGACAATATAGAAAGAAAGAAAGAAAGAAAGGAAGGGATGATGAGAGAATATAAATTAAAGAAGATGTTAGGAGGGAGGATTAATTAGGGTTTTAAAGTCCAGAAATTCAAAATGGAAGGAAGGATATCAATCATATCATTCACGAGACACCTGCTTTCTTATATATTAACTCTCCCATCATTACACATATATATGATCATATTCCAAATAAAACTAAAAGCTACAGCTACAAACTTACAATACACATATATAACAAGGAAGGTTAGTTACTGAGTCAACAAATTAATTAAGAGACAATTAAAAGAAACACATTTACCAATTCATTTTTTTCTTATAAAAAAATATCGAGTTAAAAATATCGATTACAAAAGAAAAAATTGTGATATAATAGATAAGATTATAGAATTATATATAGAGAGAGGATTTGTTGGGGGGCATGGAGGAGTTAGGGCACAGAGCAACATTAGTTAGATGGATGGAACATTGAATTGGATGCCCTAAGTAAGTAAAGTACATTAAATGAAAAGTCAGATGGTCAACTCCATACAATATTATTATTATTATTATTATTATTATTCATTCATTACTATTAGGCTCCACCACAAAAGTCCTTCCTGGTCCGGTCAACATTTTGACTCGTTTAATTAAATCCAACGCTGCTGCTGGACCCGGACCCTTTCTCTTCTCTTCTCCTCTCCTCTCCTCTGTCAAGTCATACCTTTTGTTTTTCTTTTCGTCCTCATTCCTTATTTTGTCTCTCATTCGTCCCTCGCTTCTCTTCTCACCATACCTCTCCTCTCTCAAGTCATATCTTTTGTTTTTCTTTTCGTCCTCGTTCCTTACTTTGTCTCTCATTCGTCCCTCGCTTCTCTCAACCCTCTTCCTCCATATTTTTCATTCCAATTAATAGGAGTCGCCAACATTATACCTAAATAAATTTATGTTCAACCATTTAATGTTTCCAATAATTTATTTTTAAAAAATATATAAAAAAATAGTAAATTTCACAAGAATTAGCAAAAAAAACAGATATTGAGAAGAGCATCGTTAGAGTGAGAAGGTGCTCTAACTTGTTCATGATCAGATTTTTTTTTAAATAAATAAAAAAGGAGGTTGAAGATGAAATGACAATGTTGTAATGTCCTCAAACTGACAGGTCTCTTCTGTAAATCCAAATGGTGGTGGAATCTGGCAAGGTCTTCTCTGACCAGAAATATGGGGCCATGCATGGCTTTCGATTGTGATTGCTCCTGCAATTCCCTTGGCAGCTATCAATCCTTTTTTCAAGTTATTACTTCACCAAACTTCACCGATCCTCCCTATTAATTATATGTCTATCAGCATTCATATAATTTTGGACCTACACACATTCTCGTAAATCTTAGGGTTTCTCATCATCCACATTTCTTCATTCCATGCATTTCAATTTTTCACTATAACAAATACTTTTTGTTCTTTAAATTTTGTCATTAAATATGTTGGTAATGGAATTAACTGGAATGTGTTTAAAGGTGATGACTTGATGCTGTAAGGGAGAAAGAGAGAAGAATATCTATTACTTAGATGAGTGTTCCATGAAAAATGAAAGCAGTAAAAGAGAGAAGAAGAAGACTGACAAGAGAGTTCGATTTTCAGATAATGTTGAGATTTGTGAGAATTTGACTATAGGGAGGAATTGTTAGTATAACTACCCAAATTTTAGTTTGAATAAGAGTGAGAATATCTCATATCTGTTAGAACTCAAAGTGTAAAGGGGTTCTCCCCTTATAAATAGGTTTTAGGCCTTAGTAGTTGAGTATCACAAAATCCTAATCTAGTTCATTAGAGAGGTGTAATTAAGCTTTGGTATTTTGTGGGAGCTAGTGAGAGGGTTTTCATAGTTTTGTCTGTTCAAAAACTGTAACCATTGTGAGAGGGTTTCTACAATTTTGTTCATCCAAAAATTGTAACTTTTATTTAGTGAAGATTGTGGAGTAAATTTATTGTTGATAGACCGAACCACCTTAAAAATTATTGTGTTTTTTTATTCTTTTTTTCTCTGATATTATTACTGTGTGTGTTCTTGTCAGGTTTGGATTCTAACAATGTCTTCATTTCATGCATTTCAATTTTTAATTTCTTCACTATAACAAATACTTTTTGTTCTTTAAATTTTGTCATTTAAATTTTTCATATAAATTAAGAAAGTTAATAAATAAAATACAAATGACTTATTTAACCTCCAAATAGAGTAGGTACTAGTAAAAAAAATGAGTTAAGAATTAATTAGAGTAATTGGGGTTATTTTAGATCAAATATTAATAAAAAACTTAGAATAACAATATTTAAAAAAAATTAATGCTAAATTAACAAACTTAAAGAAACAAAAGAGTAATAATTACCTGTTTTTCATATAAATTACTGTTTTTCAAGACATCTATGAGGGAGTGCGATGTTATCAAAGAAATGTTGGATTATTACAATAAAGCTTTTGGAGAGGAAGTAAACTTCAACAAGTCGGCGATCATGTTTAGCAAGAATGTTTTGGAGATATCAGATTGGCAATTTGTGGACCATTGAATGTGAAAGAGGATAACAGATTATCTCAATACTCTAGAGGAGCTCCAAAAACTAATGAATAGTTTCTTCTGGGATGGAATCAAATGGATGAAGTGGGAAAAATTATGTAGAGCGAAGGAGAATGGTGGAATGAGTACTCTTAGAGACTTATATGGTTTTAATTTATCATTACTGGCTAAACAGGGTTGGCAGCTCTTGACAGACCCAAAAAGTCTTATGTCTAAAGTTATCAGGTCTAAATATTTTGGCAATGGTAACTTCCTGAATTTCCAACCCTAGTGCAATATATATGGAAAAACATTTGGAGCTCAAAGATCCACTTGTGAAAAGGATGTCGAGTAAGGGTTGGAAGCGGGGAGGAAATCAATATTTGGAATTCCCCTTGGATTTTGAATCAAGAAAATGGAAGAGTTAGCATGCCATGTCCACTAGTTATGGAAAATTGGTTGGTTAAAATCTCTTGCTGCCTGCCGTTGGAATGATGCACTCATTACCCAACTTTTCACTGCCAATGATAGAGAGCTTATTTTCTCCATACCGCTGATCTAATTCCATACATTTTGTCAAACCACTCGATCTTTGCATGCATTTCAAGCAAATATTTTTCTAATGTTTGTACAAACTAAGACAAAATTATATATATGCTTTAATTTAATGAAGATGCTTAATTAAATAAGGTCTATTCATGATGAATTAGATGAAAGCAAGATTAAATATGTCAATTGTAATTATTAATTTGAAGTATTAGAATAAGTGGCATTAATATCCTAATGAGATGATTGTGTGATTGAGTAACGTCCTGTTTGGAGTAAAATATATGTGAGCTTGGAGTTAATGAAAGGTTTTACTCCAACAAAAATATCAAACGTCTTAATTAAATTTTAACTACAATTGCTTGCATTAGGCACGTATTACGATTTGTATACGTACTCCTTGTTGCTGAGAAACTTTCTTATTATCTTCGAGTTTGTGAGTATTGGAAATTAAGGATTGTTAATTCGTCTTAATTATGTTGTTTTATTTTTTTTATCAAATATTATTTTTTATGACTTATAAATTATAAAAATTAAATACGTATCATTTATATCGTGTTGTAAATATTAGACAGTACTTATATGTAGAATAAGGACATTTGATGAAGATGAATAGCAACTTTATGGTTTAAAGGCTATCAACTTCAAATGCTTATCGTTTAGAAATATGTTGAACCAATGTAATGGCGATGCTTATGTACTATTATGGTTGTGTGATGTATAACACAACAAAACTCATAAATGGCATATTTGAAAAAATATCTGTGTACTGTTTATTAAGCATGTATGCGCTACAACTACTTATATAATACAAATTAAACCAATTTATGATCAATAAATAATAAAACTACTCTACTACTTCCATTTACTAAACTCAACTCTAATTCAAAATAAAAAAATAATTTAATTACAACTTTTCCATTACACTCTTCAAATCAATTAAGTTAATTGGAATTTTTAATTATCATGAAAATGAAAGAGGAGAGTAATGAATGGAACATGTTTACGAAGTGAAGCACCAAAACAAAGCCATGAAACACAGTTTCCTCAAAGTGATATATATGTACATGCAGTATGGTAATTAGAGGCACGGCATGAATTGAAGCAGCTATATATCAAGTTATTGACAATGATTGTAAACTGCAAATTGAAACCTGAAAGGAAAACCATGCATATGGTGAAGCCAAATGAAGTAGATATTTTGTGATTCTAATTGATTCAGAATTTATATAGCACACATACATTTTTGGAATCACTTGGAAGTTTGAAAAAGTAGAAATTTGTTTCGTAGTGAGGAGGCTTTTAACAAAAGACAAAGGAGTTTTTTTAAGTTTTTGGATGATGCATGCAAGCAAAGGTTAAAAACATGGACAAATGGAGTATATTCACATAAGTGGATTGGCTGGACGGTTCCTGACATGGTCCTAGCCAGTGGTCGGTGCTAAAACACCAGCTTTAATTACGACTTCCAGTTCCATCCTCTCTATTTTGGATTTCCTCATCATTTTCACAACACCAGACATACCAACTTGCAACGTTTGTACCTCTCTGATTACTATGTATACTCACAAGAACACCACAATTATAGTTAATATATCTGCAGGAAAACAACAAGCTAGGCGGAAGGAAAGAGCCAAAAGAGAGGGTTGACAACCGCCAATTTGGTCCAGGCCACGGGAAGCTTGTGGGTATTGCTGGATTAATGCTCTTCAACTAACCCCCAAAATAAATGGAGAATGCCCCACTGGAACCCCACCATGCACCTTAATTAGTTATGCAGGCCACAAAATCTTTCTTCCAAATTTTCCTTTTCATTCTATCCTTTATAGATATTTTTAGCAGAGGACGAGGTGACTACTTCTCATTCCACAACCTCCCACCTCCTACATCTCCACTTGCACTTACACTCTTCTTTCTTAATTTTCTGTCTAACTAATTAATTTACCATAATAAATCTGACTTCATCTGCATATCTCATGTCACTGTAAGCCATTTGTGTTAATATTATATGATTCTATTTTGTTTAGGGTTTAAAATCTCACAGTTGAGAAGTTGTAGCTTCAATTCTGTTGCTTGGTAATGATTAATTGATTCAACATGTTTTTTCTGAAGGAAGAATCGCCACTAAGTAGGGAACTGCATATATATATATATATATATATATCATACTGGTTTCCTCCTTGATTATTGTTACATTCAATATGTAGGATATTCTTTTTTTTTTTTGATAGATTTTGTGAACGATTTGAAAATGTTTATAAGATACAGTCGCTATGAAAAAAAAATCATCAAATTTCCTTTTTTTGATCATATGTACAAATTTATCGAAAAAAGTCCAAATGCATATTTCCAATTAAATTTGTCAAAAATTTATTGCGAACTTTAATTTCTTTAGAAATTTAATTTTTGCAAATAGCTAGAAACTTTACAACAAAATTCATCGAATCATTGTGTCATTTTTTAAACCTGAATTTTTTTGATGAATTTTGTGAGAAAAATATAAATATTATTTTTTAATAATAATAATTATTATTTTTATGGACGATTATAAAATCTTTATATGATATGTGCATATTTCAGCTAGAATCAGTAGCTAAAAAATCATCAGATTTTGTTTTTTTTTATACGTAGGAATTCATCAAAAAATTTCGTCCAAAAAATATTTACGACTTCGTCGAAAGTTTATGAAAATTTTAGTTTCATTAAAAATTTAATGGTTACGGAAACAGAAAAAATTTCTGTGAATTTTGAGAAAAATATATAAGTATTATTTTTGTTGTTATTTATATTTTTTGGCGTATTTCTTCAAGTGCACATATGAAAAAGAGAAATATCAGAATCCATCACCATTGATTAGGAGAAGACGATACCAAATAAATAAAGTTAAAAGATGCAGATTAATGAAGATATAAGGAATATTTTAGTGTCTTTGAAATGCTAAATTTTTCATATTATTAATATTTTATAATAATTATAAAACATTAAATAAAATTCGATTTATAAGAAACCTCCAAAAAGGTTAATTTGTTTTGTAAGATGAAATAAAAATTTAATTTAATTTTTGTTAGTAAATTCCAAGTGAAACAAATTATAGTGAGGAGATTAGGGAAACGCGTTTCCGTTGATGATGGACAGCATTTTGTCTTCTCTTCTCACACAAATTAAATGTAGCTTAATTTCTTTCTGTAGTTGATATTTCATGTCAACGGAGGATCATTTCTTTCTGTAGTTTGAAACTGACAATCAACATTCATATAAAGCAACAGCTCAATGCTTTTGAATACACTAATGTAAATCAAACACCAATTAACCTAAATTATCCTTCTCATTTAATTCCCCATATGTATCATTCTACCATATCGCTTAAGAGTCGGGTTCAGGGTTTGTTAATAAACACATTCTTTCTCCGAGTACTGAAGCGTCTTTTATAGGAATAACCGTGATGGTTGATTAGCTCAAAGTGAACAATTCATGATCAACAATAATTTATCTTGTCCGTGGGGACTCAATATCTAAAAGTCATTGGATAAGAATCTTTTTCAAAGGTCTCTTACCTAGACTAAAAGGTTGTTACAAAAGCTTTTTAAGGCAAAATTGTAAAAATTTATGACTACAAAAAGAGCAATTGCTCAATGGTCGAATGTAGCGCACAAATATACTCTACAAAAGTAACTATGAAGATAATTAAGAAGTAACATATATATTTCACTTCGAGTTATATATTATTATATAACCTTGTTAATTATATATATATCTTTATATTTCAAAGTACTTACACCAGCCATCAAACCCTAATTGACGTGTATGACTAAGCAAAGAGAAATCATTATGAGTAATTAGTTATTTCTCCCTTTGAAAAAAAAAACAATATGGATTGATAAGATATATTTCGACCTTCCATTAGTAGCATACAATATATATATATATAAAATTGATACTAAAAGATCCTTTGAGATCCCAACTAATAAGAAGAATTAAGGTGAAATGGTCGGTCTATGATTGTGGGGTACATTTCAAATTGACGCCAACACATGGATTCATTCATGTAGCTTCAAATCAATTCGTGTTATTCGTATTCTAGTTATATTTAGGATTCAAAGTTTAAAGTTGAATTTATATCATTCGTATCGTATTATAAATGTGTACTTAGAAATTGTATTATCGTGTCATCAATCTCATTTCATCAAGAAAATGTAATGAAGTCAAAGAGTATTGGAGTGAAGATGATTATAATATTGGAAGTGGGTGAAAATAATATGCCAAACTTTCATCATTGTTGTTAAAGTATATTACCTAATTGTAAATGGATGACCAATTAAATCACAAACTTTGGTAAACAAATCTCATTAGGAATGGGTTTTAGTTGGAAGTAGAACATTTCACACTACTCTTTATATGTCTGATCAATAATAAAATAAAATATTTGGAATGTTCGAGTAGTACATTTAATTCTCTTCTCTTGCATATGTTGAATTGAAAATGATAATAATGATATACTAATTATTATTTATAAGGATGTATGATGAGATGAAGGGTTGATGTCATTGTCATTGAAAATTCTCCATCTAATTCAGATCAAATTCTATTTGGAAATAAGTAATTTAGTGGCCATAATGAATTAATACTGTTATTTCTAAAACAGTAACTGATAGACGAATTGAGTTGTGAAGGAAGGGATTACGTTTATTTCAAATCCTATAAAACTAAGAAGGAAGGGAGGGAGGGAGGGGGTCACGGGTATCTCTTGACTCAAATCATATCATATGATATAATCCAATCCAATCCAACCCATGCATCCCCCACCACTTTTCTACTCTGCTTTTTTAACTTCATTTATTTTCAAATTGGATCATTTTTTAATTGATTATAAACTACTAATAATAAATTGGTATGTTTTTGTAGGACATGCATGTGTTCCATTGTCAATGCAGATATGTGATGATCAAGTGAAGGCTTTGCTTTTAAAAGTGTTTATGCACAACGCTTTTCTAGTGTTTACTCTTAATTTATTCATGTTTAATGTGCGCACGCTTGCATATATTATAGCATAACTCTCTTTCTTCCTCATTGTTTCAAAATCAAAACCATTACGCATATGTCTTTTTTTAAATAAAAATGGACGCAAGACCCGGTCAGAGAATGAATGCTTAGCAGTGGATTCACCCAGACATTAGAAAGGGCTATAAGAAGGTCAACACATAGGAGCAGGATTCAAACCTACGTCGATAAAAATAAGTGAAATTCTGAGATCCTCACTTATCAGCTCCCCATTGTGCATATGTCTCAACCCTACAAATTCACACTTTCTATGTCTCACACCCTTCTTTTTTATTAACCATTGTTTACTTATATTAATTTTATTATTTTACTCATTGAAAACGTGAAATTTTGACGAAATTTGTCAGTAATGAATCGTAGAAAATATCCAAATTTTGTTAGTGAGATAATTATCGTGAATTAGTCCTAAGGAACCAAATGTGATATATCATCCAAATTTGCAATCCGTAAGTCTACTAAATTATTAATTTATTACTTGTGTACAAATCAGTGCTTTCAAATACAAGAATGTATTTACTGATAAATACAGAAATGCTATGCTTGTGGTCAATCAAGAGAAAACTGAAAAAAAAAAATAAAATAAAATAAATTGATGATAGAAGAAAGGTCCAACTCCATGAAAGATCAAACAACACCACCGCTAATATATATTGAGGGCTGTGGACACCCTGTCTTCCTTCCTCTCTTGTCTTTTTCGATCTCTTCTTCAAATCCTTAAGGGCATACCCCCCCTTTCCCTGTAGGCCCCTCCTTCCCCATACCTTATCATTTCTTTACGCAATTTTTGACCTAATACTACAATTAATAATTATACAATTAGACATGATACAAATAACACAAAATTTGATAAAAAATGATTATCATAATTACGCACCAACCCGAATTTTCACCTCTACTTCTTCCTTTTATTTCTTTTCCACATGTATATAATATATATATATATATAATTATGGGAAATAAAAAATAAAGTAATTTGTCTTATCCTTGGTAGCATGTAGACCACTTGCACCACTCAATTCATACAATTCTCACACAAGTATAAGAAGGGAAAGCCAACAAACCAACTTGAGTAGAATTTGATTATTACCACTTGAAGCACACAGTTATCTTCTTTCTTCTTCTTCTTCTTCTTGGTTGTTTATGGCAATTGCAGCCACCATGAGCCTCACACCTGACAACAACAACAGTAACGATACCAACCACAAAGACGATGATGATCACGAACATGACATGGTCATGCCTGGCTTTAGATTCCACCCTACTGAGGAAGAACTTGTTGAGTTCTACCTTCGCCGTAAGGTCGAGGGCAAACGTTTCAATGTTGAACTCATTACTTTCTTGGATCTTTATCGTTATGACCCTTGGGAACTTCCAGGTTACTTATTATATTATCAATATTTCTCTCTTTATATATATATATATATATGCACATATCTCTTCTCTTTCATTTTTTGTTTTTTCCTCCATTATCTTCTACTAGCTAGAATATATAAACCAATTTGTACTTGTTATATATTTTCAAGAGTTGTTTATGGGCAGCCTTGGCGGCAATCGGGGAAAAAGAATGGTTCTTCTACGTGCCAAGAGACCGGAAATACCGCAACGGTGATCGTCCTAATAGAGTCACCACTTCTGGGTATTGGAAAGCCACTGGAGCTGACCGGATGATCAGAGGTGAGAATTCAAGGTCAATTGGGTTGAAGAAAACCCTAGTTTTCTACTCCGGTAAGGCTCCTAAAGGTATCCGAACCAGTTGGATCATGAACGAGTACCGCTTGCCCCAACATGAAACTGAACGATACCAAAAGGTATATATACTCTTATTCAATTCACCAAATTAACCTTTTTGAAACTCTATAATCAGCTCAAATGCTGTATTTTGTGTTTGTGAGTACTTAACCAAATCCCAACTCATACAATATTGTAATTCCTCTTTTCTTCCCGTCTACGTTAACCCTAATTCCCAACTAGAGTTTCCAGGATTTTCATGATTTCTCAAAAGATTCTGAAAAGGCCAACTGTTCATATATAGGTGCAATGACATGAAATAAATGTATAATTTCGTAATACTATGAAGAATAATCAATACAGTTGTGTTAAATATCTCTATCTTTCTTCCTCTTCCCCACTTCTACAGTCCTTTTTTTTTCCGATAAAACTATTAAAGACGACATGCATAGACTTTAAATGCTACTTGTTCTACTCACCGCTGCAATTGATGAAGGCATGAAGCTGTTCTTTTGATTATTTAATATATTTTAATTTCTTGAAATTATCATTCCAATATTATTTTCTTGATGCTCATTTCAGGCTGAGATCTCACTATGTCGGGTGTACAAGAGACCTGGTGTAGAAGATCATCCATCTCTTCCTCGTTCACTTCCATCAAGAGCCTCCTCGTCGAGAACATTCAACACTCAATCAGATAACAAGAAAGAACCTCAACCTTCTTTGGAAAAACAACTAGTACAACCGAGTAACACTTTCGGAGGACTACAGTCTCACCAAATGGAGCTCGAAAAGATGGCCGAAACTACCACAGATGGAAGCAGTAGTTGCTCCGATGTAACCACAGCTTTAGCTCTTTCCAAAGGTACTAATAACGTATACCATCCAATTCCTCCTCAAATTCCCATTCAAGATGAAATATTTCTGAACCAATCCAAGCAAGTTCTTGTCAATAATCCATTAGTCCCCAACTGCACCAATTACTTTGCTGGGTCGTCAAATTCGGTCCAAGTCGATGATCTCCAAAGACTTATAAACTTCCAACAAGCTTGCATTAGCCAGCATCAGCATCAGTTATATGGTCAACATCAACAAAACTCACAATTCTCCACAGTAACACCAGTTTTACAGCAGCATCTCAACATGCTACCAGTTACAAGCTCGCTACCGACTACTTTCTCAGACAGATTGTGGGAGTGGAACCCTATGCCTGGACCAAATAATAGAGACTACAACAACAATCCTTTCAAGTAACCAATAACTACACACTCGTAGCTCATAATTAATAATGTTGTTAGTACACATTTATGCAAATATATAACATTAGTTGATGATTAATTTTATGATGAATATTAATGCTGATGATCGATTGGTCTGATCATAACTGTGATTGTACCATTAATTAGTATTTTTTTAGGATTGATGAATTTGGTTCAAATTGACAGTCTTGTTTGCAATGTAAGAACCAAGGCAAAGGATATTAGCGATGGATCTCTTTTCTGTCTGTTTGTGAATTTGGATCCGAATCTAACACTATAGTGCAGTCTATTTAACCTAGCTATAAAAATGATATTAATTAATTAGCTATTTGATTAGTATAGATTTATTGGTGTGGGGGTGTGAGAAATTGTTTGGAAGTGGAAGTGCAGAGAATGATGAAGGTACGATTAGTATATGGAGACAATTTGGGGAGAACTGCAGAAGAGAAAATGGACCCATTTCCACAAAACAACAGCCAAAATACAGACACAGCTACATTGTGATGTTTCCATTCTTTGGTAGGTATGAGGGGACGAACAAACACCTCCTAAATAGGAATTTTGTCTTTGTTATTGTAGTTTTAGGAAATGTCTGACAATGTTGGAGCTGCACTTTTAGTGGACTCAGTCTGCAGACACTATATATATTGAGATAGCATAGTTATTTGCATAAGAATGTTTATAAGAAGACTCATTAAACCAAATTTGATGATACTGATTTCATCCGCATATTGGTCATAATTAGAAAGCAGCAAATATAAGAAAAGTAGTGAGAATAGCGACTGCAAATATGGCGGAGAGGGATGTTGATTAAACAACGGTCTTTTAGGGTTAGCATTGCTTCTTTTTCTTTCTTCTAAACAGACAAACAATCCATTCATGGCCTTTTCTTCGTTGATCAATTTATAGAAAGGTCAAGTTCCTGTAATTTTATCGTATTATATTTATTTATGCATAAAGAACAAGTAATTTTAATAATTTTATAATGGTATAATTATTTATAATCTAGTAGATATAAATTGGTATTTGAAAAATGCATGTATGAGCATGTACTCGTGACTCGATCTTGCTAATTTGGTTAAAAATATTTTGTATTTCTTTGGTTCCTTTATTGCTTTTGATATTGGTTTAATTATATTGACATTATAATTTTTCAATTATTAACAATTAGCATATATATATATATATATATATATATATATATATATATTAGAGAGTTTTTTCAATTTGATTTATTTGCAATAGAGTAATGTTTGGCATCTTCACTCAATTAGCTAGGATTTGGTGTTCTACACAAAACGACGTTGACTAATAAAAAGAAGGTTGTTTCCTTTTTTTCAACTAAATGCTTCTTATATTTCTTTAAAATCTTGTAATTAAAATATGTCATTTTCCAGAAATATATATATATATTAAAGCTCAGTATCTGTAACAAGTGTCATTTTTATTAGTTGACACGTGTCTCTTTTTTCTTTTATTCTTCTTTAAAAATCTCATTAGCATATTGATTAATATATATTTATGATTCTAACTTATTACATTTGTTATATTTATTTTTATTCTGATTAAATATTTTACGTTTCAAAAACATAAATGAAGTGAAGCAATTAAATGTTTTACGTTTAAGAGCTTAAAATGAAGTGAGATGAGAGGTCATATATATTCTCACATTTGTATAAATACTTTGACTCTCTTTCATTCTATTCCAATTTCCACCCCATTTTTCATGAATCCCATGGTTCGTATCCACTATCCTCACCTCCTTGTTTTTTTTTTTCCAATTTCTCATCCAATTTTACTCTTCACTTTGCAATATTATATCCATTTTAATTCTATTTTTTTGTTTATTTTTCACTTTTACTTATGGTTCTATTGCTCAAATAATTACCAACAAAAGTTCATTGCGAATGTATCGACTTCTGTGTGAAATCAATATATATAATGACATCATACATCTTTTATTTGGTTTGTGTGCAAATGCTTCTTCGGTTTCCTTTCTTGATTATCAAATCATAATCAATTCATTTCTGATGTAAGTTATTTTATTCTGTTCGATAGAGATCAGAGCCAAGTTACTTTTCTTGTGGTGGTAACAGTTTATTTTTGCAAAAAGCAAATGAGTTGTTGGGATTGATATTATTGTACAGATTGAGTTTTTTTTATTTGAAGGGGATGCACATTCAATTTGGATTGAAAGGGGAATCGGGTTTGACTTGTTTCGATTTGGGGTTGAGATTGGTGTGGTCTAATATTTGTAGTTTGTGTTCAGCTTTGTGGTTTCATCGTTTACATGTTCTAATTTGTTGTGATTAATGTCTCATATTTGTAGTTTGTGTTCGGCTTCGTGGTTTGTTGTGATTAATGTCTCAACCGAAGACAGACCTCGTATAGCAAATTAAATATATATTCCATATAACTTATTTTATCTTTAGATAGTTAAATTTATTACAATAGATAATTTATACATATTCTATTACACTTTATTTTAAAAATTATTGTTAATTTTTAATTATAGCTATGATTTTGTGCATAGCACGTGCATAAGAGCTAGTTTATTTCAAATTTAGAACAAGTCGATTGCTCCTAGGTTTGTTGGATGAAGGGATGCAAACTGAGAGAAACAGGTTGCTATTTCTTCACCTAAGTGATTGTTGGAATAACTTTCCAAATTTTATATTGACTAAAAGTGAGATTACTTATTCTACATTGACTGAGAGTAAGATTATAAATAAATTTTAAGTCTTAGTGAATAAAAGGGGTGAAACCCTTAGTTTAGTTAATTAGTAAGGTGTAACTTTGACTTACTTTTTTTTTGTGGGAGAGAATTTTTACAATTTTTTCGTACAAAAACTGTAATCTTTGTGAGACAGTCTTTACAATTTTATCCATTCAAAAATTGTAATATTTGTGAGAGGGTTTTTATAATTTTAACAATTCAAAATAATGTTGTCTGTTTAAAAATTATAATATTTATTTATTGGAGATTGTGGACGTAGGTTTATTGTTGAACAACTGAATCACGTTAACATCTTGTTTGTTCTTTTTCTTTCCCTATTATTATTGTTGTTGGTATTCTTATGGAGTTTGGGTACTAATAGTGATTAATGCATCTAACTAAGGACTCACTTGGTTGGAGATAAGTAAGGAGAGGAAGTTGTATTTCCCAGGAAGTGTACAATTTTGTCTTGCTTGGTTGCATTTCTGAATTTAATTTTCTGGGAAGTCAAACTCTATACTTCCCCTGTTCAAGGGAATTTAATTATCTAGCAAAACCTATGTAAGTTGAAATTTCCTAGGGAAATTCAATGAATTTTACCATTATATCCCTGAATTTATATCATAACATAACTAATTGGTTATTTATGAGGAAAATTATGTAAATATCAATATTAATTTATAAAAAAAATCAATAAATATTATCTACTTCCCGGAAAATATAATTTGAAACAAACAACATTTATTCTTACTCTCTGGAAAGTTAATTCCCAGGAAATACAACTTCCAGGGAAATGAACTTCCTGGGAAGTCTACTCGTTTGAACCAAGTGAGGCCTAAGTCTGCTGCTTCGCCTGAGTTCTGTGGTATCTTCCGGTTCAGTTACTGCAGGAGAAGAAATGTCAGGAATCGTCGGTGCAGATTGTACTGACGTGCTAGATTGCGATCCCATATCTCGTTGTTCAGCCATTTCCTGTTCGGAAGAATCACTGTCAGAGAGGCCTTGGGGATGCAACGGGCTTGAAGGTGTGGAGGGGTTGTCCAGCGCAGGTGTAGTTTGAGGTGGGAAAGGGTCCTGCACAGGTAGTTTGTTAGTGGTAGTAGGATCAGTCTCATTTTTGAAGTGAAACGTATTTTCATAGAACAATACATCCCTAGACACCACAATCTTTCTTCGTTCCAAGCTAAA
>CANYCX011280921.1:0-20014 GCA_948193385.1 Breynia disticha f. nivosa
AACTACGCGTGGTAGTTCATAAACTACGCGGGGTCGCTACCAGGGCGCGTCTTTTTGTACAAAGTACGCGTGGTCAGATTTAACTACGCGCTGTCGTGCCGACACCGCGTTCTTTTGGATCCACCGCGCGTTCTTTCATAAAATCAGAATTTTTCTAAATTTTCTTTTATTTATTCCGTATCAACTTTACGTCAACCTTTCGTATATCTTTAAATACTAATATTCTCATATTTATTTTAATATGAAAATTTTTCCAGGATGTTACAGAATATGCATCGTAGGTGGTACTAGAGGCTGCTCTTGAGTTATAGGGGATGCTGGTGCAGACTCCTGTCCTCTTGCTGAATCCTTGGACTCGGCTGTGTGATCAGGCAATATCTCATTTCCAGGCTCCATAATACTGTAATAAAAAATAGTTTTAAATTTTTCAGCTTTTCAAATCAGCACAGAAGATTTCAAATCAAACATTGAAAATCCTTGGCACAGTCCCCAGAGAATTTAATCCTTCTCTGTTACCATTAAATGTGGAGCTCAAATTTTAAAACCATAAATCCTGAATTTTTGTAAAATCTCATAAATACATAATCTAGGAGAGAGAAAGATAAATACTTTCTTTTATAAACAACCCCCTCGGGCCAAAATATTTATATACACACGCAGAAGAAAACTTGTTTGAAAACCAATCCAAACTACATATATACATAGTATATACAATCCAAAAGCTAAAATCCAAATCCTCAGAGTCGGACCTCAGTCGTACATCGCTTTGTGTCTCTGATCACCACATATTCGCTCCAGAAGCAGCTATCTACGATCTGCACATCATTTAAACATCAAAGTGGTGAGTATACAATTATACTCAGTAAGTGAAACACGATGTATATCGAATAAATGAAGTGCAGGGGAACAACACGAGGTCGTGCTCCATGAACACAGGACATGCTCATGCCAAGTTTTCCTAGTTAACATGTCTGCTAACTCCAACACGAGCCATGCTCGGTCATCACATTTCCAGGTGACACGGTCGTGCCTACCTTGAGCATGAGGGCGTGCTCATTGTCTTTCCTAGACTACCCAATAGCACGAGAGCGTGCTGGTCAGCACGTGGGCATCCCGAGCTACTATTTTTGCCATTCCAATTCTATTTTCATGTTTTTTGAGTATTTGTTATGTGTTTTAGGTCATATACACTTCCAGTATATCAAACAAATCAAATGTACACTTTAACAGCAACATACAAACTCATTTAAGAGTAGAATAATAGCTAAGCACATCCATACTCATTAAGAACCACATCAAGCATACTAGCTCAATCAACATATCTCGTGTTAAGTAATTCAATCCAACATTCACATAACCATAAGTAATCATTACATGCCAACATAAATGCCTTAATTGAAGATGCGCATATGAACTCTATGCAAATCGACCTCAAATGCCCACGACCTAAAAAGGCCCCAATAGTATAATCGACCTTGAAGGGCCACGACCTCAAGGGCCATAATCTCATAATCGACCTCGAAGGGCCAAGACCTCAAGGGCCACAATCTTATACGAAAATTAACCACGATATATAGCCAAAAGAGCATGCAAATCAACCATATGTCAATATAATATCAACATAAAATAAACTAACCATGAAAATGGTACAAACAACATACTCACACAATTCATACATCACGTATGAATCAAAACGACAAGAATACAATCAAGTCAATATTATCATTCTCATAACATATATCATCAACAAGAATTAAAATTCAAGTCTATTTTGTTGCTTAGAAGTTACTTATGAGCATTCTTTCCTTATGTTCATTTTTAAGCTTTTTAAAGCTTTTAAGTGCATTTGGTTTAAGGAAAATGCCTAAGTGTACTAACACTTATAATAAAAGGATTCACTTATATCGTAAGTGTACGAAACCATTTACCTCGAGTATATTGCAAATCATACTGCACCGATGTCGCCTCAATCTCTAACAACGTCACATCTAGATCCTCCAAGACAAAACAACCACATAGAACCGGTTAACACTTTTTCCCTTTATGAATTCATAACTAGAATTCTCTAACACAATCCCTAACACTAGAATCAGATTTGCTTAGTAAACTTCCTTATCCATTCAAGCCTTTAAGCTCATGTTCCTTATAAATACAATGCTTTCAAGCATTGCATATCAAATAAGAACTCTCAAGTTATTACTAATAAGTTTTCAGCAATCAAACATAACCTAACTCTAAAAACATTCATTTCAGCTCAAATAAACTGCCTTATATATCCAAAATCAAGCTAAAAGCTTACCTTAAATGAGCTTGGGAGTGATTTCTTGCAAGAAAGATGTTGTTTCTTGCTTAATTCAGTTGCTGAAAAGAAGTTTAGGGTTCCTGAACTTCACTTGCTTGCTTAACTCTGAATTTAATCTGTTTTGTAAATGAATTGATCAGCGAGCAGTATTGTTCGATTAATCCCTATCAACACGACCTCGAGCACGGGCGTGCCATTCGGTCAAGTCGCGCATTCTCAACACGATTTCCTATTCCATCTTGCACGATCTCGTTCTACCATAATTTCAACACGAGGGCGTGCTAAATTTCTAGGATGAGCATGAGGCCGTGATCCTCATCCATCACGAGCACGGGGCATGCTCCAGATCGTGCTATCTACTGTTTTTCCCAATTTTTACTAAATCGATCCTATTTGATCCCATTTTAAGTTTTTTTTCAATTATGTAAATTCCTACAATTTCTAGGACGTTACAACATCTCATACAAGAATTAAGACTTAAAAAATTATAAGGCTAGATGATTACGTTTTACTGAGCTTTACCAAAATTTTATATAAACACCAACCAAGAAGCAATTGGCGAATTCACTCCTCTATAGTACCACACACGTTCGAGGTGATTGTATCCTGACAGAGTGCTAGCTCCCTTTTTGTATCTCCTTTGAATGATTGATTGGACAAGGCAAGAACATAATTGTTTCTTTCTTCTTTTAAGACACATTTTACTTGACTTAAGAACAAGAGAAGACTGTCTCTTTTATTGAACAGGAGTGGATGACAAAGAGAGAGGGAGAGAGAGAGATGGTCGATGACTAAATAGTGTAGGGTAACATTTTTTGTGTCTTTGTATATCTTAATATAGATGTAACTCTCTCTGACCCTAATGTGGCAGATAATTAGGTAGTCTCTATTTGATTTTAGTTTCAATATAGTCATAATAATATCTTTATTTTATTTGATTATCTTACTTAATTAGACATCTAACTTAATTAGAAAACCCTAATTAATCAGGATACTCTAATTAACAAGACTAATTAATTGAAGATAAATCTCTACTCTTTTGATCATTATTTTGTTACCCTATCACTAGGTCTCACTGTGTCCATTTGATCATCCATACATGCCTACACTTTTTGTCTAATTAAGTTAGCCCAAATATGTGTCTTAAAGAAACACTAAAAAATTCCCTTTTCAGCAGTCTGTTACATGCAATCGTATAGGTCCATTCGAATATAGAATTAGGAAATAAAACTTCCTAAAGGTCATATATGCAATATATTAAGTCATACTAACATTATAAATCAAATGAAAATGCGGTTAACATTACCTTGACCTTATGCAAACTTACATAGTCCATTGACCTAAAATATAAGAATTACATAAGGAATGATAAAATCATCCTTATTAAGTCAATTTCTTTCTTGATATTCTTGTGACAATGAACTCTTAGATAAAACACATTATAACATCTGGACATGGCCATACACTTCTCAGTTCACTGATCAAATGGATGATGACATTTTCTCTCTCCTTAAGAGTAGGTAATCTCTTAACTTCTCTTATGCGCTCTAACATGAACTAGTGCATACTTGTCACACTTATACTTGTCACCCTTGTTATGGGCACGTTCATTACAAAAATCTGTGTATTTAACGTCAATATTTTTGGATGCTAAATACATGAATATGGATGGTAAATGCATTTAGCATCCAGAAGTTGGACGCTAAATTTGGATGAAAAAAGATGGAAGTAAAAAATTTAGTATCCACGTGGACGCTAAATTTGCGTCCAAGTAGAGGCTAATTATTTTTGACTCAAAATAAAAAATATTATCATAATTTTTTAATTCAATAAAAAATATAAATAAATATGAATACAAAAATTATGATAAAATAAAAAATATATAAATCCAAATATTGTATAATTTACATATATAAAACAAATTACTGTATATGTATAAAGGACTATCCTAAGATGGAGGAAGAGGTGGCGGTGGCTGGCGAGCTGCGGAGGACCATTGACATCAACGTGAGAACACATAAATACAACTCCTTATGTAGTTGCAGATCTGCGAATCATCGATCATTCTCTTGTTTTTGACACAACAACACTTATTCTAACGTTTTAACTTGAGAATGTGGCTGTTGGTTTTCCCTGCTGATCTCCATGACACATGTGCTGTATTGTTGTGGGTTGCAAATCTTCTTAGAGAACTAATCTGAGCAGTGGACCATACGAAAAAATAGATCCTCCAAGGCCAACTCTGCATACGATCTCCATGTAGGGCTCACATTGATCTTGCACGCTCATGCTGACCTCAAAACATCGCTGACAAAGTGTAGTCTAGGCACGTGCCTGTTAAGAAAAACTAAGTCATATATATAGAATTAATGAACTTAAAAAATTAATAAAGATTGTGAAATACAACTTACATAAACCTCTGTGGATCTCTAAACAACAAATTAGGTCGAATCCCTGAGCCGTGTGTGAGTCCACAAAAAACATCGAAAGGCTCAATGAACCCGAGCTCGAATTCCTAAAATAAATTATTAGAAATGATTGAATTGAAAAAAAATTATTAAATAAACTAAGTAAAAATGAAAAATTTGTAACAAATTTTTTTAAAAATGTACCATCTTTTGACGGTCACAACAGTGCGTGATTGACCCTCCCAGTGTGCAAGGCTGGTCATGACAGACGATTTTCCATTTATTTTATTGACTTTGCTTGGTACTTTGGCAAACCCAAATATTCCATCCAAGCGTCCGAAGATTGAAATTGATCCACTCGGATTGGCATTCTGTTTTATGCGCCTTTTGACGAAGGTTGTCGTATCTAAGACCAACTTACTTTTCCCACTGTTGTCTGACTTCTTCATTTGACATCCTCGAAGTACTGGGGTCCCAAGTGAAATTTTGATAAAAAAATAAACTTTCTAGGAAATGAAAGTTAAATAAAAAAGTATACATTAAATAAAAAAATTTAATATACGTACCTTCCATGCTTTATACCATCAGGCCAATTGTTTGCTATCGGATCGGGTAAGGATATAATAATCTGTGTGGAGTAACGACTAATATCCTCATGAGGTTCCAGACTAAAAAAGTCTAAGTAATTATTTAAAAATAATAATAACTTACTTAATAAATAGATATATATAAAGTAAAAAAAATTACTTACACACCATCATCCCGTCGAGTCAAATGACAGATGGCATTTGGATCATAATTTCGTGATTGTTATGAAGGTGAAGCAGTAGAAGTGGATGCCTCATTATCATGCTGTACAGGCTAAAGCTTCATGCTAATTATAGGGTGGAGCTAAGGTGAGTCTGGTAATGTAAATTCAGCTTCAAGCTCGATGTTGAAGTCGTCATTAGATAGATTAAAGACTGATGCGATATACTTTGTGGCCTAAAGCGAATGTGATTGCCTGTGAACGAAAAGTATAATGGTACTGAGAGGGACTATGGTGGCACGTGGGATGGTGACGATGAAAAATAAGAAGTCAGAGAGTTGAGAGGGGCCGTCGGTGGCACGTGGGAGGGTGGTGGAAAAAAATGGGAAAGCAAAGAGGTGAGAGGGGTTGTCGGTGGCACGTGGGATGGGGAGGGTCAAGCTACAACCCCTACAAAGGTGTAAAGGAGTTGATTCTCGTGGGGGTCGAGTTCCACATCTACAGTTGCTCTATGTCTAGACATACTAGAGAAACCTGAAAGTAATTTAAATTTTTAATTTAAGTCCCTAATCAATGAAATTAATAATCATTATGTAAAATTACAATGTAGTCCATAACAAGTAAAATTTTAATAAAAATATCAAAATTTTTATAAAATTACAATTTAGTCCCCAAAAGTAAGGGTGTAAATGAGCCAAGCCAGTTGCGAGCGGTTTAGTGTTTGACTCAGTAATAGCTCGTTTGTGACTCGGCTCATCGATAAATGAGCGAAGCTTAAAAAATATTAGACTCATTTCGTAAACGAGTTGAGCTTGAACACTCAAAAACTCAACTCGACAAAGCTCGTGAACAAGCTTGTTTAAGTGTTCATGAACAAGCTCGTTTAATTGTTCACATACATGCTCATTTAAGTGTTTATATATAGACTCTTTTAGTTCATAATGGATGTGTGACGGTCGAATTTAAATGCCGATTTTTCGAATAAATGCATAATTATGGGACCATTTTTCTAAAATGAGTTAGCATGGCACACAGATTGGTATTAACATATAAACATGCATTCGCTTCAAACCTCAGCCAGTGACAAAGTATATACAAATAACAAGTTTTTGAGGAAGCTATGGCTATGGTTTTAAAATAATGCATGCCTCAGTTATCTATACTAACAACATTTGTATAAAATTTACTAAATGCAAAAGAGTAGGAACATTATGCTAGGAGCCTCGACCTCGTCACAAGTATTGCACAGTTCACACCTAAAAAATGTAGGACCCAGTCACACTAGTGTTGCTCTGCACATTCACTACAAAACACAACACATCGTGAGTAACTAAATACCCAGTAAGTGCATCTACATCACTTACCAAGGTAGATAATGCATAAGTACTTCGTTGGTAAAGTGTGTTAGATGTTCAAGTCCTTTACGAGTCTAAGGAAAACATCCTAGGTTACTTGATTCAATATATCATTAGTATATTATCGGAAATAGGAAAATCAGCTAACACATCTCATTCATCCTCTTATAGTATGTTATTGGGAAACTAGGGTTTAAGTTCTTATTGTTGTTAGACTATCATGTAATAGGTCTATTAGTAAACTCTTAAAATTATTAAGAACTTACTGTTTTATATAGTTTAGTGGATGGGAACGGTCTGGGGAACAACCTGGTTTTCCCATTTCCCAACCCGTTGTGCCATTCTATCCAACTCAGTAAAGTCGAACAACTTGAGGAACAGTTTGCATTGCCCATTTCCCAACCCGTTCTACCATGCTATCCAACTCAGTAGAGTCGAATGACTTGAGGAATGGTTTGCCCCAAAACATTTTCCAACCCATTTTGGCTCTCTGGAATGCTCTGAGAGGTGAAACGACTTATATAGCCAGTTCTCCAGCCAGTTCTAAACTTCTGGATTAAAAAAATCAACAGATTAGCTCATTACATAGCAACTATTGAGCTTTCAAGCTCATATCACAATAACCCATCCCTGCACAACATTTATACACCAACCAACCATTCCATCATGTCTCATTCCCCAAACATACACACATCAAATTACCTTCATTCAACAATATTTACACATACATTATCCAACATCATTAGCACGTAACTCATACATTCACTCATGTGATCTTTTAACACACAACACACTTATAAGACTTTTCCACCCCATCAACATACACATTTTGATCACAACTAAACACTCTATCTCATATGCATGCCTATGAATGCTTAATGCACATGCACAATGCATTTCACACACAAATGCCTCTGGGGTTCATTTATTTTCTTTTTATTTAAAGGATCTCTCCTTCATGAGCACCCACTCCTTATTTATCGACAGTGAGCACCCACTCTATTTTTTGGTCAAATTTTCTTAGGGTCTCCCCTCATGAGCACAGGCTCCCAAATATACAAAGTAGGGATCTCTCCCATTTTGAGCACCCGCTCCCAAGTATCATATCTTTAGGGATATGTCCCATTTTTGAGCACCCGCTCCCATTTCAATTTTTTCATGAACATGCCACTCATGCTCATGCAATGCAAGTCACATCATGAATGCATCTCACACCACATTCATCATTCCATACCAAACATACCATGTGCATTGCTTTCACATAAAAGCACAAGTTCACTAATCTCAATTCATCTTCAATCGCACAATTCATGTCATCCATTCCATTTAGGGCCATTAATCCATACCATATGCACATTAGCTTATAACATTACCCATTTCACATACCATAATCCATATGAAAAGATCATACATCAAATTCAAACATCCATCTTAAATCCACAATCAACACAATATACACACTTTACACAACATAAGCACATTTTCACATTTCTACCATGATTATTAGTCCAAATATACTTAACCAATATAGATACAAAACCTACCAAGGCAAATGACATTCGATGCACTTACCTCGAACTCCGTGCAAGACAACTCGCTTAAGTTTGATCCACGTTCCGTTCGACGTGCCCTACATGATTTTGAACCACAAATCACAATATTAACACCATTTCCATATCAAAATTCTCAATGGATAAGAACCACTACACTACCCTCCCCGAATCCTCTCGTCCATCGCATCTAAGAACATATAAAACTCACACATTGGAAACCTCTCACACAAAACCCACAATAACCTCACTTTAGAACTCAATAATTCCAAAAAGAACGAAGGAATTACCTTACTTCACTATCTTTAACTCAAAATCCACCTAAGATGTTGTTCTTGTTTGAATCTAGGAACTAAAAGTGAGAGGGGAAGTTTTTGGTTTGGAAAGAACTTAGAAAAGTCTCTACATGATCTGGAGAAGTTAGGGAAAAGCTGGGGACAAGATTGGATATGCTTATGTCATATATCTCACCAAATTTTCTGAGATACAAATCCAATATCAAAATTTTACCGATCAAAACGTTTTGGAGAACGGTTTGCACTACCCGTTCTCTTAATTGTTCCGACACTATTCGGCGTGCATTTCAAAATGTCGACTTGTGTTGAGAACAGTTTGGGGAACGACTTTCACTGGATCTTCTCCAGGCCGTTCTCGCTTACTGTTTATCATTTTTCACCGCTAATTAAATCGTATAATTTTCGGGGGCGTTACAACATGTGTGACATAGTTAATGATTTATTTTATGGCTTATAGTCTTATAAATACATAGTTTGTTAAACTTTGGTTCAATAATAAAATAGATACATATTGTATCATACAAAAGTTAATAATTTATCTTGTAACTTATAGAGTTACAGTCTTATACATAGTCCATATAATATTTTGAGTGTTTTAAATTATTTTTAAATCATTTAAATAATAAAATAGATACATATTGTATTTAATGTATACTGAATAATTTTTCTTATAACTTGTAGAGTTATAGTCTTATACATAGGTCTAAATATTATGTTGAAGGTTTTAAATTATTTTTAAATCTTTCAATATTAAAATAGATACACGTGTTGTATTTAATGTATAGTTAATCATTTATATTGTAACTTATAGAAGAACAAATTTATTCAATTCGATCTATGAATGTTGTCTTATGTTTTTGGTTTATCTATAACATTATTAGATAAATGTTAGTATTTTGGATGACTAAAATATTTTGATTTTGTTTAATTCGAGCTTATAAAGAGTTTTTTTTATTTCTGAACATTAGTAATTTTCTTGTTAGATTAATTAATGAACTTGAGTTGATAAAAGACATAGTGATTCGTGATTACGTTATGTTCATGAACCAATTCCATAAAACCCTGAAAAATATTATTTATGATCTCGTAATAAACTCGTGAACATGCTCATTTAATAGGCTCATTTTAGGTTGGTAAACATATTTGTTTAAAAGGCTCATTTTAGGCTCTCGAACATATTTATTTAAGAGGCTCATTTTAGGCTCGTGAACAGATTCATTAGCTTGGCAGCTTTAAATGAGCCAAGCTTGAAAAAGAATTTAAGCTTGATAAAAAGCCCAAATCGAGCTTGACTTCGTGAAATTTTAACAATCTGAGCTTGAACTTTCCAAAGCTCAGCTCGGCTCGACTTGATTACAGTCCTACTAAAAAGTAAAATTTTAATAAAAATATCAAAATTTATGTAAAAGTAAAATTTTTCCCTAAAAAGTAAAATTTTAATCAAAATATCAAAGTTTATGTAAAATTATAATTTAGTCCCTAAAAGTAAAATTTTAATAAAATATCAAAATTTATGTAAAACTATAATTTAGTCCTTAAATATCAATATTAATTAAAAATGCTCGTAATGTAAAATTACATTTTTAGTCCCTATATATCAAATATTACTAAAAACACCCTACATAATAAAAAAATATTGATTACATGTAAATCAGTCAAAATTCTCTAAAAATGATCTAATTTACAACAACAACAATTAAAAAATAACGCTACAACTATAATAATATTGATAGTAATGTAAAGTAAGAAAAACTTACTTTAGCTATTTATTGCCGAAAACCAAAGAAAACTTCTAAGCTTGAGGTAAATCAGAGGTGAAAATGAGGAAGAGAGAGAAAATCAGTGCTTATACTGGACATGAATTTTAGCGTCCATATGGATGCTAATTTCTTGTTTAGCATAACATCCATGTGGATGCTCAATGCAGTCTACGTGGCATGCGTGTTTAGCGTCCACGTGGACAGTAAGCGCTCTTAGCTTCCACGTGGACGTTAAATGCACTTAGCATCCACATGGATGCTAAGTATTACCAAATTACTGCCCAAATTTTGGCATTTATTTAGCGACCACTTGTACGCTAAATGCCAATAGTTAGCATCTATATAGACGCTATTTTTTAATGACATATTATTAATGTTAAAATTTCAGTCTTCATCATCTTTGGCATTTTCATCACTGTCAATTTCTTCTTCTCGAGTTGTTGTTTCATTGCTTGGATTGTCTTTAGCATGTTCTGTGACAATAATTGTTCCAGTTGGATCATGTCGAGTTGGAGGAATTTCAACACCATTAGGATTATCTATAATGCGAGTAGTTCCTACATCTTGTTGGAAGATTTTATGAATGGCGATTCGATGATTTTTATTCTCATGATCTTCGTCGGACCAAACATGTGACTTAACCTTACATACTACCATCCAATTGAAATCAACACACCCCAGTCTGGGATATTCTAGAAAATATACTTGCATTGCTTGGTGTGCAAAAATATATTGGTCTTAGTCAACATTTTTTTATGCTTGTTGACGTCCACAACCTTAATCTGTGGATGTATACGACTCCTCCGTAGTGACTCATATCAAACCTTTAATAATTGAAGATAATAACACGCTTCAATGTTGGGGATATGTAAGTAAGCTTAATTATTTCATCTAATAAGCCACAGTAATCCTCTTTCTCATTTCCAAAAGTTTTTTCCAATAAATAAATGCCACTACAGTTTGGCACTCTTGTTGCTGAATGTTTTTTGATGTAAAATCGATATTCGTTAACCATTTATGAAAGATATTTGTTCACAATCTGTGCAGGTCCTCGGGCTAATGCAATGATGTGATCACTTGTAAGGGTACGTGCTGCAGGTGTGTTGGTCTATAGTTAATTTGAAAGACATGCAATGATAGTGATTAATTTGGTATCCGCACACACACATTTTTAACACATGCACAATAATATAGAAAATTATTCCTTACGAAAGAGTGTATCCATTGACAAAATTGTGAGTCTAAAATAATTTGTTCTTGTTCTTCTTCTTCTTCTTCACTGATGTTTGGATGGGCAGGTCGTACAATATATGTGAAAAAATATCTAAAAAATTTCAAGAACTTCATGTTATGTACATAATAATTAATTACTTAAATATATATAATCATATAATTGAAATATATATATATATATATATATATATATTCAACCAAAGTCTCAACTTCTTCACAATTCAATAAGACGTAAGTTTGTATCAAGTGATACTCCTTCTCTATTTTCAAACTGCAGTTATCCAACCAGTATGTATGTGTGTGTGTGTGTGTCTGTGTATGAAATGCACATACCTCTTAATCAGATATATTAATCTATATTGGATAGGGCTGCATAAAGCTGCTTCTAATGATGAATGAATAAGCTAGCTGTGACGCCCAAAATTAAATCCTAATTATTTCTAATTGATTTAAAATCATGAATATTTTTTTGAAACTAGTGTTCAAACAATACATTCATATATGTATACATATGGGTTGTCAAAACACGATGACCTATGCATGATCAATGTAGTAAAGTTATGCAAAAATCGTGGCAAAAGTTTACAAAAATAAAAACATGTAAACTAACTGTGAATGTTCATGTATAGTCGTGCAATAAGTCAAATCACTCATTCAACCATGAGAAATACAAATCTGAATAAATCTTAAATGTGCTTCGTCGACCTTGCTTGTGAAAATCGTTCTAATCCTGCACAAATCACAATTAAACAAATAATCTGAGTAATTAAATACCCAGTGAGTACACCTACGACACACTTACCAAAGTAGTTAATGCTTTAATACTCGTTGGTAAAGTGTGTTAGATGTTTTAGAGATCAAGGATAGGGAATTCATCCTACCTTATCTAATTCAATATACATTAGTGTATTATCCGAGAAAAGGGAAAAACACCATAACAACATTTATTTCATCATTTATTAGTGTGTTATCCAAGGTCAGAAACTCTAAGTCTTAATTTTACCTAGTTGCCATACATCAGATCGATTATCGATGCATCTTGCTTCTTAAGAACTTCCTGTTTCTCATTGTTTATTGAATGGTAACGGTCTGGGGAACAGTTTAGATAAACCGTTCTCCAACCCATTCTGGCCTTCCTAAAAATTCCCTAGAAGTAAAATGGTTTGGGAAACAGTTTACATAAATCATTTCCTAATCCATTTCGCCCTTCATAAAATTCTTTGGAAGTGAAACGATTTACAAAACTCATTTCAAAAACCGTTCCCTCCTTCCCATTTTTCTCTATAAGTGAAACGTCTTGGGAAATGGTTTTCCCAACCCGTTTCCCAACCCGTTCTGACCTACAGGTTCCAAAAAATCAACAGCATTCAACACATACAGTTCACACAATAGTTCATACCATATACACCTGATTTCCAAAAATGCACACATCTGATCACAATCAATACGAGCAACATTTAAGACATTTCATAACCAATTCACATAACACTCATATTTCCCCCACAATCAACACAACAACATATCATCCATTCCAAAATCCCAAATCCTCCATTCTAAACTCTCATAACCATACCATAATAAATGCAAATGAATGTCCATTATGAATGCGAATGCAAATGCAAGTCACACAAATGCATGGCCCAGGGTCTTTATTTATTTATCGTGCACGTGAGAAAGTCCAATCTCATAAGTTGGCAATTCCCCTTAGTTTTTGAGCTTTCGCTTGATTTGGCAATACCTTTTTAATGTGAGCTTTCGCTCGATTGGCAATACCCCTTAGTTGTGAGCTTTCGGTCGATTTGGCAATACTCCTTTCATGAACATGCAATGATGCCCATGATATGTCCACGTGACATGTACCAATGAAATGTAAACATTTCCAATCTATCATAAAACAAATTATCACAATCATGATCATGACACCAATCACTGTCATTAAGCCAAGTCAACACACTTGTGATCATTTCACAACTCAAACATATTCCATATACCAATTCAATTCCAATTTTATAATCCACATAATACCATTGTAAACATCACAACACAATCATGATTGCACACTTGCACAAAGGCCATTTAACACAAAACCATATAATAGAAAACAACTCATTCTTACATATCACACTTTTCACAAATTCCATACAACTCTTACCATCTTATTTCCCAACAAAAACAATACAACATCACATTCATTGCATACCTATTAGAAAATATCAACACATCATGCATCCACATTTTTCTCAATAAAAACAACGATTCAATCACAATACGCATGCACACATAATCGGTATCACAATCATTCCATCAATATAAGCAAATCATTCAAGTCCATTTTTTTAATGACACTCTACCCAACATTTCAACATGTTCGTATTCAATCGAATATAGTTAACCATACAGAAGCAAGACCTATAATGGTAAGTGTGATTTGGTGCACTTACCTTAAACTCTGTAAAGTAGCATGCTCAGCACCCACTTCGGCTCCTGTTTTGATTTTGATCCCTCAAATGTTTACACACATACAATTTCTCATCAATCACAACATAAATAGTTACTCTCTGTTATCTTAATGTTTTAAGGCTTCTAGCCTTCCTATTTCGTTCCTTTTCATTTATTTTAAGGCTTCTAGCCTTCCTATTTCATTCCATTTCATTTATTTACGTATTCTCGTAAATTTTTATTCGTAATTTAAATTCTCAATTGACTGAAATTAACAACTCTCAACTTTTACAATAGTCACTATTATTCATTTATAACACGTTTAGTTCTATCTTATAAAGAAAACAATCATTCCAAAATAATCAAAATCTCAATTCTCACAATTTAGCTCCCACTAAATTCATTCTTTATTCAATTACATTCTCCAATTCCTTTCCAACAAATTTCAATTAATTAACATTTTAATTCTAATCTTAGCAAATTTACATTCCACCAAAACCTTTAATCGGAAAAAGGGCAATAGCTTCTTTAATTCATAACCTCTAAAACAATTCAACTTAAAAAAATTCATCTATTTACATCTCACAATTATCCAACTAGCACAAAAATTCCACTTTTCAATAAACCCACCTAAAGGTATGGATTCTTAATTTTTTGGGTAGCCCCTCTCTAATCTGTCTATCTGTCGTAACCTACAAAACCTAACTAACCAATGCAAACCCAATAAATTTTTAACTCTAACCCAACCGAAATTAGGGTTTTATCAATGAAAACCCACCTTATTTTACAATGTACTTTCTGCTTTATCCAAAATGATGAGAGAGGCCTGACTAGAGCGTGTGTCGGCCACGATGGATAGAAGACAGAGTGTACGGTGGCCTAGGTTGTGTGGTGGTGCGCAGCTGTGGGCATGCATCTAGCGTGCACGAGGGAAAGCAGAGGGAGACGCGACTGCGTGTGCGGTGGAGAGGAAAAGAAAAAGGGCTGCAACGAGGGGAAATCGCGCGTGGGCAGTGACAGTTTGCTGCAATGAGACAACAGCGTAGCGCGTTGGCGAGAGGGAGAGTGACAGTGGGAAAAATATGGCGAGAAAGAGAGAGAGGAGCTGTAGTGGAGAGAAATGGCAGAGGAAGGAAGATGGCGTTGAGAGGGCTGGAGAGAGAGTGTCGAGGCGAGGGAGAGAGGGAAAAGAAGGGGTGGGCGGCTGGGGAGGGAAAAGGAAGAAGAGTGGCAGAGGAATTAGGGTTTCATAAGTGTGGGTAGAATTTTTAGGGTTATGATGCTTATGGGTTTTGTCTAAAATACCCACGCCCACATACTTTCATTACTTTTTTTGTCCATTTTGTCTCTTCATCCCAATTTTAAATTTTGTAATTTCTCGTAACGAAGAATCGTATACTTATTTTTATTTTATTTTTAATTCAAGTTATTTTGTATCTGCCTGATATTATTTCTTCTCTTTCTTTTGTCCAAATATTTTTCTTTCTCAATCTTCTAATCTTTCGTATATATGAAAAATCGTATGCTTACATTTATTTAATAAATTTAAATTGAGTCCATTCTTAAATCAAATAAATTCCTATACGCAAAAATCGTATTTTCTTTTAATACTCTCTTGTATTAAATTTTAAATTTTAATTTAAGAAATTTCCGGGGCGTTACACTAGTGCTCCATCAAAGAAAATAACTGAGTGGAAATAAAATAAACTGAGTGGAAATATTCTCTTAAGTTTGCATAATACAATTGGAATTTCCTCATGTATACATCTTACTTTTTGAACTTTCACTCGTAACACATAAGATCCTTAAAGAATGCACTCAACTGTGCAATTGGCTTCCAATATTTATTCTCATGAAATGCACAGAATGCAATAGGTATTGATCTTTACATTAAATCATGGAAGTCATGACTTTTCATTTCAAAGCTCCTTAGCTTTTGCAAATCTATGCATCAGCTCAAATTGAAAGCATAATCATCAAGAAATTTGACAGATCTAACCCAATCAAACAACACTCTCTTCTTATCCTGATTTAGTGTATATCTTGCCTTTCTGCACTTTGTATCAGTTTTGTCTAGCTCTAACTCAATTCTTCTACACAACTCACATATATATACTCTCGCCTTCAGATTATCTTTCAATCTTCCCAAAACGTCAAGAACTGTATAGAAGATGTTGTGAAAAATATTTTTCTTAATATGCATGACATCTATATTATGTCTAATTCACAAAGTCTCCCAATATAGAAGGTCCCAAAAAATTCTTTTCATCTTTCATCCCGAGTCTTTATTGACTCATACATTATGATTCTCTACTTCCTCCACAATTATTTTCATCAATCCCATGCTTTCTATTTGCTGTAAAATGTCATTGCCATTACGAATAGGTGGTACAATTTCTATTAGTACTCTTTTCTCTTTCCAAAATACATTCCTATTATTCCTAAACTGATGTTTTACTGATAAGAATTTTCTAAGACAATCAAACCAACACATTTTCTGCCATTTTAAGGTAAAATGCATAAGTAAAATCTATACAATGTGGGCAAGCGTACTTTTCCAAAGTGCTTCATCCTACAAATTTAATAACCATCGTAATTAATAATGAATACATGTATTGTTTAAATAATTGAATAATTTATAATTAATAACAAGTCATACGAATAGATGTCAGACAACATAGAATATGCCAGGAAGTCACTCATAGTCCATATCATGGCCGCACGCATAATAAAATTTTGTTTTCTCATGGCATCATATGTAATGGTCCCATTGTACCAAAGACTCGTTAGCTCTACTATCAATGGTTGTAAGAAGACATCTAATCATTACTTCAGGCTCTTTGGGTCTGGTATGGGGATAGTTGGAATCATCACTTCATCTCACATATATAGCGACAGAGGCAGGTTATACAATGTCAAGATAACTGCCTAACATGAGCACTACTAACTAGATGCTCCAAATGGATTAAAAATGTCTGTTCATAAGCCTAACAAGACATTTCAAGATTCTTCTGCAAAATATTGATGCACACGATTTAAATATTTCTAAGCCTCAACATCTAAAGGATGTCTCATCACACAATCTTCCTGTACGTGCTTTGCATGCCATCACATGTGACCAACATTGGACTTTGATGCAAATAATATTTGCAACCTCTTTGTGATCAGCAAATAGAACATCTAAAAATGTAGAAATAATTTAGCATTCCCTTACTCCCACCTTGGATGTCCACACGTACTACTATTGATCTATTTGAAATGTCATACCAATGTCGTCATTAAAATTTACCCTTATCGGGTCGCATCATAAGTTCTATTGCTACCACCTTCAAATTGTTATGATTCACTCAATAACACATTAAACATTTCTTTTGTCTCTCTGTGTGCATTTCACCAATAGTAATTGCATACAAACCTTTGTAAATAATATGTTCCTTAACTTTTTCTCAGCTAATTTTTTTTTAATTTTACACTTTTTACATGGAAAAAGTACTAACGAATTAAATGCATCGAACATATAATTCGAAATGCAAAACTCCATGAATTTTTAAACAACAACAACAATAAACTCATCGTTCAATAAACCCTCAATAGTATGGACATACATCCACTCACGCATAATCTTTTTATTATTTTGTACCTAAATAATTACATAAAACTATATGTAATTAATTAAACAATTTATACATGCACGTACAAATTAAATTAATTAAAAAATGGCTAAAAACAAAAAATTCAAATTTACTATATTTACAGTACTTATAGCATATGGCAACGTAAACAAAAACTTCATTTTATTATAAAAAAACTAATATTAACTTAAAACTTACAGTTATATCCGTTCAAGCTTCCAACGAATGAACACTCCAAGAGATTCATCGCTCTCATCTTTGCACACTATCTATCGTAATATTTCAATTAAGTTTATATGATATAAATTATATAAATTTGAAAGAAGATGTACAAGTATGTGTAGAAAATTTTGGAGGGAAAATTTCCCGCCACATTAAGAGTCGATATGGGCTCTAAATTGCGTCCATGTAGACGCTAAATGTGGTGGGAAATTTTCCTGCTTCACTATTCATGGGGCTAAGGTTTTAGCATCTATGTGGACACTAAATTTAGATTCCACGTGGATGCTAAATCATCCTGGCAAAATCTCCCACCACATTATTCATCATCTCACCCATTTAGTGCCCATGGGAACCTAAATTTTGAGTTCACGTGTACGCTAAAATTTAACATCCACATGAACTTTAAATTCATGCATTTAGCGTCCAAATTTTTTTGGACTCTAAATTTTGGACACTAAATTGCCAGAATCTTGTAGTGGTTAGGCATATATGAAAGCATATAGTAATTCATCTAGAGTTTCATAGAGATTTCAGGCTAAGAACTCTGATGTAAGACTTGCATAATAAGAAGCATTTATGACTTAGAACCATGTTGTGTTTCTCATTTGTAGATCTAATCGAAATACCATGTCTTAGACATGTATCCATGACTTATGACTGACATTGAATTCCTTTGTGTTCTGTAGGATCGAACTCACTAAGTCAAAAAGAACATGCTAGTCTTAATTCACATAGTATTCCTATAGTAGCAATCGACTAGGGATATTTAGAATATAATCTCTTTCTTTAAGGTCCTATAGACATATGCCTTCATAGGCTAGCTTAAGTCTCCATATTTATATTCAAATAATTCCATCAATCTTTCTACACAAAGATAACAAAAAGATAGAATGTGTTGTCTTAACTTTAGGTGTAGTCTATAGACAATGCTTAGGGCTAGAGCTTACACTAACACATAGGACTGCTCTCAGTTTTAAATGAAATTGATTGCTTATCAAATAATCATCACATAAGTACTTAACTTATGGCTTATTACATTATACATGGTGGTTCATACACAATGATCTCAATAGTATGACTTTCTTTTTACATATAGTAAAGCAACACTTATTCATTTAAATTTACACATAGTATTTAAATGGCAGTCTCAACTTAGTATTTTATTCACACCATTAGTGATCTCTCAATTAGTGAAAGAAACCTAAGGTATTCTATAACGTCCAAAAATTTATAGGAATTAATTTATATGAAAATAACTTAAAACAGGATCGAATCAGACAAATTTAGGAAAAATTCAGAAAAATAGGAGACAACACAAGGTGCAACACGCCCTCGTGCTCATGCTAGATGATAAGCACGACATCGTGCTCATACCTGGAAAACAACACGACCACATGCGGAATTTATTTTAAAATGGGATCGTGCATGAACAAATGGGAACTCATGCTGGAAAACACGACACGACTTGACAGCAGGACCCGTGCTTGAGGTCATTTCAACTGGGATTTTATGAACTAACCAACTGCTTGCTACTATGTTATTCAAAGCAGAGCAACTTTATGATATTAAGCAGCTGAAAGCCCTAGAATTGTGAGAGGAAGGAGTTAAGCAAGTATTTCAGCAAGAACAACTAATTTCTTGCAAGAATTGAAGTGAAAAGTCATTAAGGTAAGCTTATACTCTTATTTTTGGATGTATATATGAGTTTAGCTTACTGAGAATTTCTGACGGATTGGAAACAGAGTTGATATAAGTAGTGAATTGCAGTTAATAAGTTAGAGTTGATTTAAGGAACTCACATGGATGAATTAGAACATTGAAAACATGGTTTGAATGATGTTAGAAGAATGGGTCCATAAGGAAGGTTACTGTGACCTAAGAACATACATATAGAAGGCTAAGTTTAATGATTTTATTATAAAACCAGTAAGGGAAATGTGTATTAATAGCCTCTGTAATGCTTATTTTCATATAAGAGGATCTATATGCATTTTGGATCGAAGTTGTACCGATGCTGACTTTGTACGATTTCCGACATATTTGTTCTTACACTTACTATGGTTAAGTGT
>CANYCX011281475.1:0-11124 GCA_948193385.1 Breynia disticha f. nivosa
CCCTGTTTTCGACTCTTTTATAAATAAATAGAAAGTAAATTTTGGGCGTCACATGAGATCGAGAGAGAGATATTTGGAGAGGAGGGGGGTGACGGCTAAAGAGTGGAAGAGAAGAAGAAAATTAGGGTGATGTCGTTTATGTAGGGATTTTAGGGTTAGGGGTATTGTCCAAAATGCCCCTACCCACATATTTTAATCAGTTTATGTCCATTTATCTTTTCTTCCCACCTTTAATATCGTAATTTATTTATAACGAAACTAGTATATTTATCTTTATTTAATATTTATTTTAATAATTCAAATTAACATACACTAAATTTAAATAATCTATACACGATAATGTTTATTAAGTTAAATTGTGTTTCTCCATAAATTAAATAAATCCGTTTATGCAACAATTTTATTTCTTATAGTAGTATCTTCATTTACTTAATTTACATTTAAATTTTTAAATTTTAAATTTACGAAATTTTTCAGGGCGTTAGAAATGAACCCTTTTTCCAACAACTCCACCAACAGCTTCTTCAATTCCCTCAACTCTACAGTTGCCATGTGGTAAGGAGAAATGGAAATGGGATCGGTGCCAGGTAGGGTCTCAATTTGAAAGTCAACCTCTCTAAGAGGTGGCAGCCCTGGCAACTCATCCGAAAACACATCGGGGAATTTTCTCACAATATCTACTTCCCTAAGTTCTGGAGAGGTGACGTTTAAGTCCACCACAATAGCCAAAAATGCTTCACAACCTTCTTTCATCCATCGAAAAGCGGTCACTGCTGATACTAAGCATGTAGGCACTGTTCATTGCTCACCCACCATAATTATTTTCTTCTCCCCTCAATCTTAATGCTCCCCTCTTTTGCAAAACAATCCACTATCGCTCAGTTCATGGACAACCATACCATGCTCAGTATCACATTAAAATCCCTCATCAGAATAACAACCAAATCTGTCGTGAATCTGTACTCTCCTTGAACCAACTCACAATCCCGAACTACTGTACTGACCACTAGAATATCCCCTGTAGGCATAGACACTACCATCCAATACCGTAATGGTTCTACTTGACTCTGCACCCGACTCACAAACTTTTCATTCACAAATAAACAGTTAGCTCCAGGATTAATTAAGGTAAATGCATCAGAGTTTTGAACAGAAATGACACTACAAAAAAACAAATTTAGTGACCAAAATTTTGGTCGCTAAAACACAGCGTCCTAAAAATGGTCGCAAAAAACGTCATCGCTAAATTCATTTAGCGTCCAATTGGACGCTATTTAGCATCCACATGGACGCTAAAATAACGTCCACGTGGACACTATGCTATTCAGCGTCCACGTGGACACTAAATGTTTAGAGTCCACGTGGTCGTTATTTTTCAGCATCCACGTGGACGCTGAACATTTAGTGTCCAAGTGGACGCTATTGTATAACATCCACATTTGAATATTTGCTTTTTTATAATTTATTCAAAATTAATTTTTGAATATTTTCTTTTTTATAATTTATTTATTTATATTAGTTTTAATTTAGAATTAATTTTCAATTTAAAATTAAATATCAAATTAATATTTGAAATGACAAATTGTAAAATATTATAAAAAAGAAATGGAGCGATAAAATGAAATATATATATAATAAAAAATATAGTATAACATTAGTACATAAATAAAAAAACATAAAGTGAAATATCTAAGAAGTGGGCAAAGGCTATGGTGGAGGTTGCTGAGGGGTAGTTGTCGGTCCGTCGTTAGGTGCGGGAGCTCGATTGGAGAAAAATAGCTGAATCTGGTGCTCCATCTCTGCCAACCGTTCCTCCAGTGTGATGGCGAGGATTTGCGATCCTGTCGGCATAAAAATCTCCAGTAGCACTTCCGACGCCGAAAACTGACCCACCAGGGCCGACACTGCCTACGGCAAGGAGGTAGGCATCACACTGCTCCTGGTAGCTAGAGCTGCCCTCAGATGACGAATGTTGGCTTGGCTTAGACTGGACGCGTGACTGATTCAACAAATTAATTAAAGTTACAAATAAAAAATCTAAAGCGAATGCAAAATTGAAAAAAGAATGTGAAATATAACTTACATGAACCTCTGCCAACCTCTCGTCAACAAACCTGGTCGGATCTCGCGGTGTGTGTCCGCATAAAAACCTCTTGGGGATAAACTGGTTGTCCCAGCTGAGCCTCCTGAAAGTATATCAATTAAAAATTGTAATGTATAATATAATAATTAATTTGAATTAATTAAAACCAGTAAACAAAATAAAAAATGCAAAGTGACATTTACGAACTAGTCTCTGGCGATGCTCTACATGTGTAATTGACCCTTTAGTGTGCAAGGACGGCTGCGATGTACGATTTGCCTTTTCTTTGGCCGACTTGGCTTGATACTGTAGCGTCGACCAAGCCGCCATCCACAAGTCCCAAGTAGGTGAATCGATCTAGGCAAACTGTCTCTTTGATGTACTCGATCTCTGTATCATGCTGTCGTATCTACGGACAGCCTGCTTTTCCCACTTCTTCTTGACTTGAGCCTCCGTTAATCCCAGGGTCTCGGGGTCCTAGTGAAAATTGCGCTATTATTTTAATTAATTTATTAAATAAACAAATTAAACTTAATAATTTTATAATTAAAATTAATATTAATATTTTACCTTCCAAGCTTCAAACCAGCGTTGTTTGCTTTCAGTGATAGCCTCTTTAAATGTCAATGATGTCGGATTGGTGGAATACTTGACAATCTGTGTGGAGTAGTGGTTGATCTGGGTGTGGGGATCCAATCTACAGTAGTTTTAATAATTATTAAAAACATATTAATTCATAATAGTGAAATATTTCTAAAATATAAAATAATATTGAATTACTTACTTGCCATCCGGACAATGAATCGACTGAAAGATGGCATTTGGATTGAAACCTCGTGACTACGAAGGTCGATTTGCAAGAAGACCAGTGAAAGTAAATGCCCCGTGCTCATGCCGTGTAGGTGGAGGGCATGACTGGGTGGTAGGAGGGCACAACTGGGCGATAGGAGGGAGTGTAGTGTGTCCGCAATTCCAAAATCTGCTGCGGTGACACCGATGTCGAAATCATCATCCGTAAAATCAAAGTCTGAATATACGGATGCCGTCGTCGCTGGCATGAAAGAGGAAGGAGGTGTAAAATGTGCCGAGCCAAAAGAAGTGTGAGGAGGTGTCGTCTGAGGCACGATAGATGGGGCAGGTAAAAGGTGGGAAGGGCTGTCAGAAGTGTGAGAAGACGTCGTCTGAGGTACGACAGACGGGGTAGGAGAAAAGTGGGACGCGAGGGGAGAAGTGTAAGGGATAGATGTAGGCGCCAGAGTAGACTGTGTGGGGCGAGAAGGGGTACGAGCAGACGGCGACCCCTGCAGAGGTGTAGGGGGAGCTGAGCCTCGTGGGGGACGTGCACCTTGCCTACCCTGACTACTAGTTCTACAACCAGACATACTGAAAATTTAATTCATAAAATTAAAGTTAAACCAAAGAAAATAATTCAAGTTGTGAATAGTTTAATTCACTAAATAACACTACATAATACACAAAATCTAATCTAATTTACTAATCCACAATACAAAAACATAATGTAAATCACTAAACTTATTTTAATTTGCAAAACTAATCCTAATATATGCATAAAACAGTTAAATAATAACAACAATATAATAATATTAAGACTTAATGTAAAGCACCAATACTTTCCTTACGCCAAAGCTGGGAAGGAGAGAATGTAAAAGTTAAAAGTGAATGTGAGGTAAAAAGTAGGAGCAGAGAATGTCAACTGTATTTATAGAGGTGATTTTTTTAGCGTCCACGTCATCAAGTTCAATGTCCATGTGGTCGCTAATTAGGGACCACGTGGACGCTAATTTGTGTAGCGTCCAATTGGACGCTAATCAGTGTCTCGTGTTAATTTTTAGCGGCCACGTAGACGCTAATTTTCTTTTTTTTTTTTAAATAAATGTAAATATTTCTTTAATAATTAATATTTGACAAATTTATTCGTCATCATCCTCGATATTTTCTTCACTATCAAGTTCTTCCTCCAGCGTTGTTGTTTCGCTGCTTGAATCTTCTTCAGCACTATCTGTGACAATGATTGTTCCAGATGGATCATGTCGAGGTGGGAGATTGTCTAAATCATAAGGATCATCAATAATGCGAGGGGTTCCAATGTCTTGTTGGAAAGCTTTATGAATGATGATGCGGTGATTGTTGCTGTCATTATCTTCATCAATGGACCAAATGCGTGGTTTGACCTTACACACTACCATCCAATCATAATCAGCCCGTCTGACTCTGGGATACTCAAGGAAATATACTTGTGTAGCTTGGTGTGCAAAAATGTATCGGTCTTTAGTGAGCATTTTTAATGATGTTTACGTCAACACCTTTATTGTGCGGATGTATGCGAGTTCCTCCACGATGAGTAGTGTCAAACCATGTGCATTTGAAGATAATTGCGCGCATTAATGTCGGCGAGACGTAATTAAAATCAATTATTTCGTCTAGCACGTCGTAATAATCCTCTTCATCATTTCCAAAGGTCTTTTCCATAACACAAATTCCACTATTGTTTGTCGCTCTTGTTGCTGAATGTGCTTTAGTATGGAATCAATATCCATTAAAAATGTAGGAAGGAAATGTTTGCACAATTCGAGCCAGTCCTCGGGCTAATGCTTCAATGTGACTGCTTGCTATGATTCGTGCTGCTGGGGTGTCGACCTAGACTAATTAATGAAAACATTATATTACGTAGAATATAATGAACGTATTTATATATTATAAATGTTTCTTACAAAGGAGTATATCCATTGACGAAAACTTTGTGTCCAAAATGATCTGTTCTTCTTCTTTGCTGATTTTTGTTTGTGTGGGTCTTATAATGTGTGCCAAAAAATATCTGCATATAAATGAAATATACAAACAACTTCAAGTTAAATATATCTAAATAAAATATGATCAATAGAAAAAAATCATGAACTTACTCAACAAAAGTTTCAATTTCTTTGCAATTTAATAACACATAAGTTTAAATCAAGTGGTACTCCTCATCCATTAAACGTCTTCGAACCGATCTGCCTGATGTACATCTAGGATACGTGAATATAGTTAAATTGTTCGGGTCTACACCTTTTTTGACATTGCCATTGACATTGTTACGAGTCATTCGACTGCTCACTTCATGATTGTTGAAATAATAAGAGCAAAAAGTTGATGTCTCTTGTAGAATGTAAGCACTACATATCGAACCTTCAACACGTGCTTTATTACCAATAGTGTTTTTAAACCTGCGTAGAAATCTAAAAAATATGAACAATATTTTTAATAAACTATTAATGAGAAACCATATATCTAAACATTGTATTTATATTCACGTTCATGTAGCTATTAAATAAACATACCTCTCAAATGGATACATCCATATATACTGGACAAGGCCGCACAGAGCTGCTTCCATGAGTAAATGAATTGGCAAATGCTCCATTGAATCAAATAAGCTGGGTGGAAATATTTTCTCAAGCATGCATAATATGATTGGCATTTTCACATGTAAACATCTTACTCTTTCTTCTTTTACTCGTAGCACGTAAGATCCTTGAAGAATGCACTCAGCTGCACAATTGGCTCCCAATATTTGTTATGCAGAAATGGACAAAAAGCAAGAGGCATTAATTGTTGCATTAATGCATGACAGTCATGGCTTTTTGTTTCAAAAATCTGTAGCTTCTATAAGTCTATGCAGCAACTCAAATTGGAAGCATAACCATTAGGAAATTTCACTAATCTCATCCAATCAAACAATATTCTCTTCTCTTCCCGATTTAGTGAATATCTTGTGTTCCTAAATTTTGTGTTAGTTTTGTTTGGCTCTAACTCATGCCTTCTACAATTCTTACGTATATCTAATCTTGCCTTTAGATTATCTTTAGTTTTCCCAGGAACATCAACAACAGTGTGGAAAATGTTGTCAAAAACATTTTTCTCTATTTGCATAACATCCAAATTATGTCTAATCTGTAAAGTCTCCCAATATGGAAGTTCCCAAAAATTACTTTTCTTTTTCCATCCCGAATCTCTGCTCACTAGTGCGTTATGATCCTCTGCACCAACTTCAGTTATTTCATCAATCTCATTGTTTCGATTTGTCGCAATATTTCGTGACCATTACGAATAGGTGGTGCACTTTCTGTTAGCTGTAACGCCCCAGAAAATGACCATTTGATTATTGGAAAGATGTTTATTTAGGTTGAAATAATGTTTAAAATAAGTTGTAAGTATGTATGCATAAGGATATATATGTCGGGGAACAAAAGAGGGTAAAAATGAAGGAGGGTGCAGTCATCAAAATAACGTATGTTTAGATTGAATAAACATACGTTATTCTTCATCTAGGAAGAATAATGTATGTTAATAGCAAGAATAATGTACGTTATTCTTGCCAGGTTTCACCAAAATTCATTTTGACTAATGTACGTTAATTTCAAAAGAAACATACGTTATCGAGGGCCCGAACATGTCATTAAATAGGCAGAACACATTTCATTTTGGGGCAAAAACACCCCAAACACCTTAAAATATCCTCTCAACTCCCAAACACACACTCTAAGCCTCCTAAACACTAAAACAACCTATCAACTCAAGGATTTCAACGAGGGAACAACGATCGATCCATCCATCCGATTATTCCTCTTGGCTAGGTTTGAGCAAAGGTAAATCCTCTAATCTATGGATAAAATCTGTATGAAATCATTTACATTTGGTAGGGTTTTGTTGGGTTTTCAACCTAGTTATGGAATGCATAAACATCGAACACAAAATCTAATGATTTGTAGAAGATTGATGATTTTAGGGTTATGGGAGAATTTTGGGATTTTGAGGAATTGGTTAGATAAATGAGAAATTAAGTATAGAATGTTGCCTATAACATGAAATGTGTTACATTTTGAGGAATTGGTTAAGTTTATGTTATAAATGTTTGCTTTGATAAATTGGAAATGGAAATAAGTTAAATGAAAGGCTTAAAATGCTTATGCTTTATATGGTTCTTAGAAATGAGTATGGATTGTTTAGAAAAATATATGTGATTTGTACCTTGCATGGTTTTGAATGCAAAAGCAATGAATTGTGTGGAAAAATGGCTTGTGTAAGAGATGTATGATATGTATTAATGTTGATATGAGTGAATTGTAAGTGGTGCTCATGAGTATGTATTCATGTGAAAGTGTTGAATGATCATAAACATGAAGCTTATGATGAATTGTGTATGATATGTGTGGCTATGTGTGTGTCAATACTATGCTGGTATGAACTATGAAAGCATGGTTTGCGGTATGGTATGTTGTGGCTTCCTTGCCATGAATTAGCATCTTATGGACGATATGATTAAATATGTTGGTTATCATGTGCATGTAGTGAATGTTCCTTATTGGTTATATGATGAACTCATGTGAGTTACATATGTGTATGTTGTCTATGCCACGAGTTGGCCATTTTGAGCATATTGGCTCGTATTGTGATATGGATGATTTGTAGATCATTCATGTGCATGTGTTATTGTGGAAATTGAGATGAAATTTGAAATGCATGGAGTTGCATTCATACATACCATTGTGGTGTTGGCATGAGCATGTTGTATGTTCATTTATTGAGATAAAAAGGAGCTTTTGGCTCACATTGTGTAAAAGGGAAGGCGTGTTGTTCTTACATATGAAAAAAGGGAATTAGCCCAATATTTGAGAACACAAGAGCTTGGCTCTTGTTGTTGTGTTTATGCCAAGCGAGAGCTCGTGCCGGGCAAGGCCCGAAGAATGATATGATAAAAGGGAAGGCAAGATGTTCTTCCCCAGAAGGCGAGATGTTCTTCTCTGTGATGAAATTGGGAAAATACCTAATTGTGATTTTATGTCGGGCGAGAGCTCGATGTCGGGCTAGGCCCAATGAAAAAAAGGGTATTGCCCACAGTGGCAGAGATCGAGTGGAGTCTCTCTCTTACGAAGTTTAAGGCTCCAGTGCATAGCATTTGTATGTGGAAATGCATTAGCATTACATTGGATTCATTATGCATACATGTTATTGAATTTGTGAAAAATGAATGTATGTTGATTATAGTTATGATATAAATGTAACTTGTGATTTGATGATAAGTGCTCTTATATGAGCTTTCTGGAATGAGCCTGTGTTATATGTTTTTATGTGAAAGTGTATGCTTAAGGAGATTTGGTGTGGATTAGTTTGGAATGATAATAATGGGATGATTATGTTTTGAGTAACAAGGAGTACGAGTTGTGTGTTATGTGATGTTGTGTGATGTTGGAAATTTAATGCTAACAATGATGGATGCGATATGTGTTTATGAATGAAATGAGGTTTGTATGTGCGTGTATTGAATTGTTCAATTGATGGTAACGTGTTGTTTATGATCTCAAAAGAAAATGTGTATGTGTTTGCAAAGTGGAAACCATGATGACGTGAATTGATTATGTATACCATGTTAAGATGTATGAGTTGTGTGTTCTATAGGAACTTATGTTATGTGTGAGAATTTGATGGTGAAAAGATGAGTTATGTGGCCTTGTTGTGTTATGAATAATATGAAATGGGTTAATGAGAACTAAGTTGAATGGTATGAGATGTATGATTGGAAATTTGATGGTAAGTGGTGGAAAATGATCTTGAAGAGGAATAGATGGATGTATGTGATTTTTATGTATGATTGTTTCATGATTAGGTAGTTTGATTGAAGTTGGTGTGTGGTTATAAGAAGTGTAAAAGGGTTAGTTAAGAAGCTAATAGGGTTGGCTTGATATGCTTTGAAATGGTATGAAATGTGTAAGTCTCAGATGGAATTAAAAGTGGGCAGAATGCTGCTGAAGCAGATTAACATACGTTATGTTTGACAATAATGTATGTTAATGTAGATTAACATATGTTAAGTCTGTCTTAACATACATTATTCTTGTCTGAAAAATTACTGGAAAGTTGCTGATGAATAACGTACGTTAATGGCTTGATAAACATGCGTTATGTGGTCCAGAAACCTAGTTTTAGTCCGAATAATGTGCTAATGAGTATCTAAAGTGAGATAATGGTTTAGTATGATTCCTTAACACATTAAACACTTAAATAGCTTGTTTGTGACAAGGCTACGATGAGACATTAGGGAATTGAGGCGCGAATATGACATTTTTGTTCCACGAGCACACCCATATTAGCCGAAGGTTCCCATGCGCACCAGCATAACAACACTAAGGTCATTTAGTGAGTATTTCTATATACTCACCTTTGTTTTGCTATTGAATATGTGAAGAGCGACATGTATTAGTGAGGGGACTACGTGATCGGCGAGGATAAGCAATGCAATACTAAAGGTCGAGCTCCTAGTTGGAATTTGTTTAATGTTGTGTCCCTATACATCTGTTAGTATAGGATTGACTTACAAACATTGCATGTAAACCATTCTCCAAAGCTTCTGCATAGTAAACTTTATTTTGTGTATGGTCACTTTGTTCTTACTTGATGGTTTGCAAATCTTACTTTTATGGTTTTTTCTCTCTATCTCTCGTATGCTTTCTGTTTTAAAAAGAAAAAAAATGGTGCAAAAATTGGTATTTAGTCGAAAATGAAATCAACGATTTTTGGGTTCACATTAGCACTCTTTTCCCTTTCCAAAATTCATTTCTATTACTCCAAAAAAGATGTTCCAGTGGGAAAAATTTTCTATGACAATCAAACCAACACATTTTTCTACCATTTCTAAGATAAAATGCATTGGTAAACTCCATACAATGTGGGCAAGAGTACTTTCCCGATGTGCTTCATCCTGCATATTTATATACAACAATTAATATACTTAAATAATTATGATAAATATAGTAAAAATACATATATATACAAATACATATCCAAAACATAGAATATGCAGGGAAATCACTAATAGTTCATATGACGATCGCGCATAACAAAATTTTCTTCTCGTGAAATATCATATGTAATGGACCCATTATACCACAGACTCTTCAACTCTAATATCAACGGCTGTAAGAATACATCTAATCGTTGCTTTGGACTCCTTGGACTTGGTACAGGGACAGTTAGAAACATAACCTCATCTCACATACACATCGAGGAGGTAAGTTATATGGTGTCAAAATAACATGCCAACATGAGTACTGCTGACCAGAAGCTCCGAATGGATTGAAACCGTCTATGTACAAGCCCAACATCACGTTTTGAGAATCTTCAACAAAATCTCCATGCACACGATTGAACCACGCTTCAGCATCTGAAGGATGTCTCATCACTCCTTCCTGAACATGCTCTGCATGCCATCGCATGTAACCAACAGTGTATTTTGATGCAAATAATCTCTGCAACCTCTTCGTTATCGGCAAATAGAACATCCGCTCATATGGAGCTAGTTTAGCCTTCCCTTACTTCTACCTTTGATGTCCACAAATGTGACAAGAATTATTCTTCGTGTTCACACCCCAATAAATCATGCAATTATTTTTGCAAGAATCAATTGCTTCGTACGGTAAACCCAATCCTTCAACCAATTTTCTCGTGTCATAATATGTCTCTGGTAACGTTGTCTCCGGATTAGAAATGTGTCTTGCATAATCTAACAACATGTCATATCCCCGCTCCGTTATTTTTAATTTAGATTTTAGACTAAGTAATTCTGTTGCCGCCGCTAATTGACTTATATCGCATCCAGGCCACAGTGGCCTATTGGCAGATTCTAACATATCGAACATACGTTGAGCCTCTGAATTTGGGGGCTCTAGCATGCACAGAATGTTCAGAACATCTTCTTCTTCATTTTGCTATTGATTATAATCAACATCCATATTGGGACGAACACCAAAACTATCGTATACCATTTGTTCCATATTCATCCCAAATTGCTCCGTCTGAACAGCCGGTGTGACGCCCAAAATTCTTTTCAATCCCTTTTTATATAAAGATGGAAAATGCCCTATATTTTTTTTTCTTTTAAAACATTTAATCAAACACAAGTTATGTATGTGAGAGAAAATAGAAGAATGGTTTTCAATACATTAATACAAAACACTTGTTCATCAGAGTTTAAAATGCGGAAACTA